>VRLP01002296.1:0-93551 GCA_009660295.1 Lophius piscatorius
TCAAACACATCTGCAAGATCTCCTTTCACCATCTCAGAAATATCTCGAAACTCCGTTCTTCACTCACCTTGAGTGATGCTGAAAAGCTGGTCCACGCGTTTGTTTCCTCCAGACTGGATTACTGTAACGCACTTCTCACCGGGATCCCTGATAAAAGTCTTCAAAGACTTCAGGATGTTCAAAACAGTGCTGCAAGGATCCTGATGAGAGTTCGTAAACACGAACACATCACCCCTGTTCTTCATTCCCTTCATTGGCTTCCCATCTCCACCAGGATTGATTATAAGATCTCTGTCCTCACTCACCAGTGCATCCATGGTAACGCACCCCCCTACATGAAAGAACTACTCGCCCCACTGACCTCAACACGATCCCTCCGTTCTACCCACTCATACCGCCTCCTCCTTCATCGGGTGATCGGGCTTTCTGTTCTGCTGCCCCTCGTCTGTGGAATGCCCTCCCTGACCATCTCAGGGCTCCACAGACGACTGACACATTTAAAAAAGGACTTTTTAGCAGAACCTATAACCTTAATTAACATTGCTGGTTTTTGGTAAGGCTTTTATATAGTTATTATTTTATTTTTTATTGATGCTTTTATCTGCTTTTGCTTTGTAGCACTTTGTGATTTGATCCAAATGTAAAGTGCATTATAAATTAAATGTATTATTATTATTATTATTAATAGGCGCCAGCAGCAGCTAGCAACAGTTAGCTGCTACTATCAGCCGGAAGCAGCTGGGGGATGCATAAATCATAGCTTAGGTAATTACATAACAGTTGTACGATAAATGTGAACAATACACTCAGAGTAGAGGTGCACCAATTGCAATTTTCTTGGCTGATACTTGATTTTTAATAAGTCTGACCGGCCGTTTTCTACAGATTCCGTTTTTTTCTGGTCTGGTTGGCATCATGTATGGGCTCTGACCGGTTGAAATTAATGTATAATCTGTCCTCCCGCCTTGCATTTCTTAAACTAATTGTGTGACATTTGGAAGTATAAATAAAACTTTGTAAGCCTCGCTCAGTCCGTTATATGTCGTATGTTGGTTTTGTTCAGGATTGCCTCTGCCGAAGTTAGCTTTTTGAAACTTGCTATGTTCCTTGTGGTGATTAAATTTGATGTTTAAGATTAAGTTTGTTGTTCAGAACGTTTGCGGGGTTGTTCCTCCAATAGGGGGTCACTGGTGGATGCCAGTGACCCCCTATTGGAGGAGGGTCATTTTGGACTTGCTGGTGTAACAAATTCCCTGTGCTTGTCCAGGTTCCCATGAGAGCCTTTGTTCCTGTGATTGATTTTAATTCATTCGGATTTAATTCCTCTTAACATAATCTGCTGTTTCTACTGTTTGTTGGAGGGTCACCATCAAATCTTCTCTTGAATTAGCGGCTCAGTCCATTCAGAGCTTGTTTTGATTTGTGTTTTTGCAGGAGACGACATAATCCTCTTTAGCTTTGAATGGGACTGCGTCCCCTGTGTCCTCACTGCTGCGTTTTCACAGCTGTGACGTGACTCAGCCGTACGCCTGCTACTGGTCTAGTCAATGTGGATCATTAGAATCCTAAAACAAAAGTCCATTATTACTTAATAATAATAATAATAATAATAATAATAATAATAAAAATAATAAAAATAATCATTCCTTTACTGATCACATGTTACACAGTACATACATACAGTACAACGTCATGAAATGTATCTCTGCATTTAACCCAACCCCTTTGAAGTGCCTAGGGAGCTGAGGTTTCAGAGTATTGCTCAAGGACCAACGGCTTGTTGCGTCACTCCCTTCAATTTGGTCATAATGTTATGGCTGATCAGTGTGAGTCCATATGCAAAGCAGCGTGGATATGAAGGATGTGATGTCACCGGTTAAAACCAAGAAGTGGCCTAGAAATTCTACTTAAGCAGTATTTTGGATTCTGTAGCTTTGACTGTGCTGCAGTTATAATAATCATTTAATTTATATTTTACTGATATTAGTTACAGACCTGGACTCTAAAGGAATATTCTGTTGATTTAATAATATTCCAAATTTGCTCATACGCCTTCAGTTCTTGCCTCAGTCCCTGGAACTTCTGGGAAAATATAGGTGGCGCTGTGCTGCAACACTTCGCCTGAACTTTTAACCATTTCCAAAACCTGCTGCCGTATGTCAGGTCAGACGTGAAGCTTCTGGAGCGTCCGGTGACTGGAGGCCTCTAGAGCGCCAGGAAACAACCTATAGGACAGACTCTGGGAGAGATGAGGAAAAACTTTTACCAGATGATTGTGATGAGCCTGAGTTGTTAAACTAATCGATGCCTCATCTTTTATATCATAATCAATAATTATGATGAATTAATTTGTCAATTTGTCAATATATATATATATATATATATAACTAAACAAACTAAATGAACAGAGACAGTCATGTTTAAGAAGACAGCAGTGAGATGATTGGCTGACAGTGAGGGTGGGACACTGTTATTGGATAGATATGACCAGCTGGTATTTGATTGACAGCCCCAGAGAACGACAGCAGGAAGTGATGACTCGTCATATTCAGAAGTATGAATGAGAGGAGAGTCTGCAGAGGATGGTCCTGTTGACTGAACTTGGCGCCAGCTTCGTTATTATTTAATATACTTTGGTTCATGTATTTTTTTTATTCATCTCTTTCCAAAAAGAATCCAAGTTATTTTATTATGGTTCAACTTGATTAGTTCAAAACTTTTTTGTTGTGGCTGATCCAACTAAAAGCAATAGTAATATTACCCTGAATGAGCATGACGTTTATCTAACCCAAATAAATTATGCTGGCCGAATAGAATTGCTCAGCCCTGAATTAAACCCAATTTTATGTGGAAATTCTTTACATTATTTCAATTTAAATTGATCCAAAGAACACCTGTTGTTAGCAATTAACAATGAATAAATTCAAGTAAATGTTACAGCCAACCATCATCCTTTTTTGAGTGATGTCTGACGCTGCTGGATAAGTAAAATGTTCTTTCAGCAGGATAATGAAGCAGATGATTTATTTTTGTCTAATCTGATTAAACGTCTTCACTGCTGTTTTTCTTTTAAATGAACTAAATTGGAGTAAATTCATCGCTGGCAGAATTTTTGGTTTATGATGTTTCCTTCTGACCTTATTCCTTCTTGTTGCTGTTCATTTTCTTCTCTCTAATATCTTTTGCTCCCTAGTGTTCCCTCCCTCTGGGTGGTCCCCCTGGGTCTCCATGGCAACCTCTGATCTCTCATGTCACTACTCCACCTTATTATGAGCTTTGAGCAGGAATATCTGATGCTTGATGATGAAGTCTGACATCCATTCACTCAGTCATATCTTCATCTTATTTATCATCATCCTCATCATCTCCATCTTCATCATCATCTTTATCATCATCAGGGTCTTCCATTGGAACGCCACATTTCACTGTGACTCTAAACTTACAGCAGGTCATTCAAATGAAGAATGAATAGGCGAGGGTGAGGATGATAGAGTGGATCAGTAGTATCTGTGGCCCGAGTATGCAAGAGTATAGTATGTCTGACTGAACTTTTGATTGATCTCCATTTTTCGGAGTGGCATGACGCTCCTGGTCAGATGTGTGCTGTGGTGAAACACTAAAGCTGAAGCTACAGCTCATTGTGCCTTTTTTAACAGTCACATTCTCTTCATACTTCTCCTAAATGAACAAAAGCAGAAACTGTCCAAAATTAGTCACACAACAAAAATGAACTGGCAAAAATACAAATATCTCTTTCTCTATGTTGTATTTCTTATATTTATATACAGTTTCTATTTTTAATTATTTGGTTGTCCCACAGGATTACTCCTTAAACTGATAAGACGCCGATATCTTGTAATCGTCTTTACATTTTTTTTTATATGAACAAACTTATTCCCCTGACTTCATATGGACTATGATTTCCAACAGACTGTGAACGCAGCGCGGCTGTAATTATTCTCTACATTCGACATTGTTCCTTTAAGGCTACCGTAAAAGGGATTCTCAGTTCCAGATGATTATATACTAAAGAAAATCATAGTAATGAACATTATATTCCATTTATTCCAGGAGAAACCTCTATATCATACAGACTACGCCTTTAAATAGTCGGCTGCTCAGCATCAAACTTCATCTGCTGAGGACGGTTCTTGTCTGGCCCCCCCCTCCAGATGTTCTGAAACAGAGACCCACGAACACCAGACAAACGTCCTCTGGGAATCCTCCTCATCTTCTCAAACTGGTCTCTGTGCAGAATTAGAGGATTGTTAACGCCACCATCAAACCAGAGGCCTGCAGAGAGAGAGAGCGCGGTTCTGAAGGGCAGTGTTGAGTCAGAACAGCAGATGAGGGGGAGGGGGGAGGGGTGGCACTAATTGGTATTCCTCCCATATCCCCTCACTCCCTGTTTCCTCCCAGCGGCCAGCACCCAGCGTCTTAGCGGCCCAATATTCCTGCCCTGAGCGTGATGTCTGCTGATAATAAACAGCCCAACCAGAGTCACTGAGGTCCGCTGGGTTCGAGTCTCGTTCCTTTAGTGTTAGAATGGTCCGCTTTTCTAGCTTCATCAAACTCTTCAGTCCACTGGGGAGGATGTTCTGACACCTGCTGTAACCTAGGTTAAGTTTTTTGAGGTTCTTTTGCTTCTTGCTCACGTCCATCTCAGGCCTCCTCCTCTTCTTCCAAGAATGTCATTCAACTTGTAGGGAGGAGGGGGGGTAGAGGATGGAGCAGACTTTTGCCACTAAAAACTGTATCTAGAAATATCTGTAAAAACTGTGATATAGTAACAGTTAAAGGCCGAAACATTCAAAACAGTATGTTTCCGTATTAGACACGTTGAATTTTCTTAAAACAGTCGATAACTTTAAAAAAAACACAGAATCTTACAGTGAAAATACACATTATTTGTTCAAATTAACCTAAAAATATCATAAGCAAGTCATCTCTGTAAAAGTATTATTCTGTCTTAATGACAGATTTCACTTGAATGAAAATTCAAACAACTTTAACCGTTTAGCAAGACCACCCCATAATTTCTACAGAAGGAAGATGCTAAAAATACGGTATACATCTCAGATATAATGTTGAGAATGAGAGAACGAGAATCTACACACACATAAATAATACTGACAGAAATAATGTTGATTTCCAGGTTAAAAAAAGTCTGAATTTATGTCATTTACCGTAATGTCTCCTACATGGTGACCGTCATTTTAATGGAAAAATTCTGACAACCACAGCTGCTGCTTACAGTGTAGACAGACGGGGTTGAGAAGGGAGCAGGTCTACGTCGGTAAAGGATTAAACTCCAAAAACAGAATGGTGTTAAATCGTATGCTGTTTGTCATCCACATTCATCATCACCATCAACACAATCACTACCTTCACCATTATCATCATCATCAACATCATCAACATCAACATCAACATCATCGTCACCATCCTCATCCTCATCTTCACCATCCTCATCATCACCTCCACCATCATCATCACCATCATTATCATCACTATCCTCATCACCATTACCATCATTACCATCATCACCTTCACCATCAACACTATCATCATCATCATCATCACAATCATCATCATCATCATCTTCAGTGGAAGAGGTTCAGACTCCGTGTCGTCGGTTCCTCTCTGTGTGTCGAGGAGGAACCAGGATTTTTGTCTTTTAGCCCGGCTTCAATCAAGGGTTCTACCCAAAAGCCGGTCATTCAACGATGAGCCGTCTCATATCAGATGTTTGGTCCACTGTGGTGGAGGTTCTGGGGAGGTTCTGACCCTGTTATCTGTCCCTCAGGTAAGGTTCACCACTTCTTGGAGGAAATAGCTACTGTTTCTGCTGCCGGTTCTTCACATCCAAGCATCCTTCAGTCCTCCTTCTTGTGCCTGGAATCCACAGAAGCGTAGACTGGATTCCAGAGAGACTCAAACCCTGCAGCCACGTCCATCACGTCTTCACCGCTGGGTAAGTAGACCTGCTTCTGAAGTCCTTCATGGCTGAGAGACACAGACTCGGAGATGATCAGGTTTTTGTTTTGAGGTTGTTTCTCAGTCATGTGGGACGTTTTCATGTAGAAGAGGGTTCTTTCTGCTGCCAAGCATGCAGAACATCGAAGCAGTCGAGAGCCAAAGGGACTCAGGGGATTTGATAAGAGCCGGTGTCTCTTTGTTTCCTGACATAGTTTGATTGTGGCTCCAGCTTTCATATCCTGAATGTCTCAAAACCGGACTGTCTCACTGTGTGAACCTGGACTGTCTCACTGTGTGAACCTGGACTGTCTCACTGTGTGAACCTGGACTGTCTCACTGTGTGAACCTGGACTGTGTCTCTGTTTGAGAAATTGTGTGAACCTGGAGTGTTTATCTCTGTGAACCTGGACTGTCTACCTATGCAAACCGGGAATGTCCCACTGTTTGTGACCATGTGTGAACCTGGAGTGTTTAACTCTGTGAACCTGGACTGTCTCACTGTGTGAACCTGGACTGTCTCACTGTGTGAACCTGGACTGTCTCTGGACTGTTTTGACTGTTTAACTCACCCAGACTGTTTGACAGTGTGATGATGATGATGTTGATTTGTGCTAAGTATTGGTAGTAATAGATAAAATAGTTGGTATTAATAGTAATAGTATATACATTAATAAGTTTTAGTGGCAGTAGTAGTAATAAATACAGTAGTATTAGTAGTAGTAGATACAAATAGTAAGTTTTATTAGTAGTAGATATTGTATTAAGTATTAGTAGTAGTAGATACAGTATTAAGTATTAGTAGATACAGTAGTAAGTACAGTAGATACAGTAGTAAGTACTAGTAGTAATAGGTATTAGTAGTAGTAGTAGTATCAGATATAGTAGTTAGTATTACAAGATGTAGTAGTATTAGATACATTAGTAAGTTTTAGATACAGTAGTAAGTATGAATAGTTATAGTATTGGTAGTAGTTGTAGTAGTATTAGATTCAATAGTACATTTTAATAAGTATTGTAGTAGTAGAAGATACAGTATTAAGTATAAGTAGTATTATATACAGTAGTAAGTATCATTATTATTAGTAGTAGTATTAGATATAGTAGTAAGTTTAAGTAGTTTTAGTAGTAGATTCAGTAGTAAGTTTTAGTGGATGTAGTAGTAGTAAATACAGTACAGTATTAGTAGTAATAGATACTATACTAGTACACGTATTAGATACAATGGTAAGTTTTAGTAGTTATAGTAGTAGTAATAGATACAGTATTAAGATTAAGTAGTTGTAGTATTAGATACTGTAGAAAGTATAAATACTTGATGTATTAGTATTAGTAGCAGTAGCATTAGAAACAATAATAATAATAATCTTTATTTAGTATTTAGTTATTTATCAGCTATAAAGCTGCGGTTAAATCCCTACAGAGACAAAGGGATGATGACGTCAGAGGCAAAAACCGTTTCCTGTTTGAATGTGAAGGTCGTCAATCAACTGATCCGATCTCGGATCAGCTGCAGTCGCTCACACTCAGCTCTTCCACTGAGGCTTTGTTCATGCTCATAAACTCAGCTGGATGGAAAGTCAATTCATCACTCCTTATCGTATTCCTTTTAGTTCTCCAGCAGGTCCACTGCTGGTTCTTCTTCCTGTCTGTAGGATGCCCTGAAACGACCCGAATGAACCGACGTTTCTGACTCCTTGCTTGCCAGTTGAGATGCAGCCTTTTATTTTTTCCCCTTCACCACCGCTGTGGCGGATCTCATCACGCCGTTCAACGCTCACGCTCTCACTACGCTATATGCCCCTACAGAAAACGCAAGTCACCATCAGAGGTTCCTCTCACTTAAATGTTAGAAGGTGAAAAACGGTCATAAAAGGCAACCAAAGGTCAGAAAAAGGTGACTGAAGGTGATAGAGGGTCAGAGGAGGTGACAGAAACTGATAGAAGCTGAAAGTAGGTCAGTGAAGGTGACAGAAGGCCAGAGAAGGTGACCAAAGTTGACAGAAGGTCAGAGAAGGTTATAAAAGGCCAGGAAAGGTCAGAGAAGGGGACAGAAGGTCAGAGAAGGTGACAGAAGTTTATACTGTAGAAGGTCAGAGAAGGTGATAAAAGGCCAGAGCGACGGTGACCGACGGTGATGGAAGGTCAGATAAAGTGACAATATGTGATAGAAGGTCAGAGAAGGTGATGGACAGTCGGAGAAGATGACAGGAGGTGAAATAAGGTGATAGAAGGCCAGAGAAGGTGACATAAGGCGATGGAAGGTCAGAGAAGGTGACAGAAGGCCAGAAAGGTCACTATCAGATAGATGGAAGCTCCAGAGTTTCTGAGGACGTGGATCTTCAGACTCTGGGCTGACACTGAAGTCAGTCGTGTGTAGAGCTCCATCATTCCCATGAGGGACCATCATCTTCCCCTCGTCTGCTGCATATTAGAGTGGACATTCTGTTAGAATCTTCTCTGACTCCCACACATCAAAGAAGGTCTGACTTTGCTGAGGCAGGGAAACGGATCTTACTTCTCTCTGTCTGTGAAATGCTGGACTTAAGTCTGAGCTGCATCCATGGTTCTGCTCCAACGAAGGTCCGTGCTCTTACATGCTCCTCTGCTCCTCAGAACATCTCCAGCAGAGTGTGGCAGACAGGGAGCTAACATGCCGGAGCCCAAGCCGTATTCCTATGCTAATCAGCTACAAGCAAAACAACGTGATTTACATCATCAGCATGTTTCCCCCTGAAGGTTTATCCTCCTCCAGAGCGCCATCCCATAATTCTGTCTGTGCTCATTCCCACATTCCACCGTCTCAACCTTTGCTGCATAATTCGTGTCTTAATTCTTGTGTTAATAAAGCATGAAGCGTGAGAGTGTGACTACACAAATCACCATCACACGAATAAACCATCATGTGACCATAGACAAACCACAGTGTAACTACAAAAGCTCCTGCTTCCTGTGTTAGATGTTGAAGCTAAGCTCTTGAAACCCTCCTTATAGCTGGAGATCAGTCTGCTGTGTTTGGTTTCCACCAGGTGCCTTCAAACAGTTCTTTTTTCCCCTCATCACTCCAGAGAAGATTCTCACAGAAGCTCTGAGGGTCACCAACCCTCAGACTGATGGATCTTAATCACCTTTTGGAATTTCTGTTGATTTTGGCATGTGTGCTACTGTTGAGACCTAGGGGCCAACTTCTTGCTTCTGAAGATAGTCTACCGAAGAAATGATGTGGTTGAACAGGGCTGGTAGTATTCAGGTCTGGTTGGGTCCAGTTCAGATGGAACCAGTTCTCCATGTTCCCCTGATGGACAAGAGGATCTCCGGTGTGGTTCCTCCTGGAGCGGAGTCATCTCCTTCTCTTTGTTGTCGCTATCTTTCCTCCCTTCTCGTCTTTCTTCACTCCTTTATTTCCCATTTCACTTAGCGTGTTACTCCCTCGCTCTGCTCGCCCGTCGCCTCTGAGAATGTTGGGTAATACCTGAGTATGATGAGTTGTAGCTTCTGGACTCCTGGTATTTGCTCTTCTGATGTGAGTGTGTTTTTTATGGGATGGCGTGCGGGTAAACGGGTAGCTGTTCATCTAAACGGCAGCGTGGGAATACATGGGAGCAGAGGGCGTGTTGTTTATGTTTTTTGATGTTAACTGCGTCTCAATATTCCCATCAGAGAGAGCAAGAATTTATGAGTGAAGGCCAGAAGGATGGGAGTGAGAGGGGAAGAGGCTGTATGTGTTTACAGCCTGAGGCACAAAGATGACAAGATAATAACAAAAACACTCAACAAACCGATGAGAAAACAATATTTCATCTAACACAACAATTGAAGAGAAATTATATAAACAAATAAGATCAACAAAAGTAAACTGAAAGAACATCTCTATACAAATAGTTTTTTCTTTCTTATGTAAAATGTTCCTATTTGGGCCGACCTACACCCCTCCATCACACCTACACCCCCCATGAGACCTACCCTCCCTCTAATACCTACACCGCCCATCAGACCTACACCCTCCCATCAGACCTACACCCTCCCATCAGACCTGCAAACCTCCATCAGGCCTACACCCCTCCATCAGATCTACACCCCCATCAGACCGACACCTCTCCATCAGACCTACACCCCTCCATCAGATGTACACCCCAATCAGACCTACACCCCCATAAGGCCTACACCCCTCCATCAAACCTTCACCTCCCATAAACACGTAACTTTAAACACATAAACAACATTTCTATGTGTTTTTATCTGCATGGAGGGAGAGGAAAAGAAGAATGAGTCACACAAGGCTTCCGAGAGTAAGCGTTCAAATAGAGACATTTCTATTATGTCACATGATCACATTAAATATTACACATTAGTCTGAAAAGGTCTTGGTGGCGTACTAACAAGTGTAATGTGGTGTAAAGTCAGATAGAGATGTATGTAGAGGGTGGGGGTCATGATGTGGGCTGGTTTTAAGGCTCTGTCAGAGAGGTGACATCATTTATACATGATTACACTGAATGTCACATGGACGCCACCACGGGCCGTGGCGAGGAAGTGGATGAGCAGCAGAAGCATTATTGCTGTGGAAAATTGCAATAGAATAAGCAAGAAATTTTTGAAACATCTCCCTCCCTGCCTGAAGAGATACAGTGAGCTCTCCCCCCTGTTCACCCAAGGTCTGAGGAAAAGTTGAACATTTAAAAATAATTGATCCTGTCATTGATCTTCTTCTTCATAGTTTTATATTCTGTCCGGTCATATTTGTGGATTCTGGCACCTTTTCTTCTTCTATTTTGCCTCATGCAGATGCCATCACACCTTCAGCTAATCCTGGACCATCAAACCGGTTGATGGAAGGGGTCAGAGGTCGTGTCTTTGTGATCCAGAGCTTAAGTGCCCTTCATCAGGGAGAAATTAATCCCTGCTTAGAGTGGGGGAGGCAGAACTAAAGACACTCATTAGGGCTTATCCTCTGCTTCTGAAGGGCGTTTCTATGAGAAGATGAGGATTTGTGTTTTTCCTTATAGGATCCATCTGAGTATTTCGTCAGGGCATCTGCTCTCTGCTTGAACCAGGCTGATATTATTAGTTCAGTTTTCATCTTCCTTTGCTCCAAACGCACATTAAAATCTTTCTTTCCTTTTAACATTTTTTCTGCGCTGAATCTACACTGCAAGTCCAAGGTGCAAAAGTGATCAGCCATGACATTATAACTTATATATAAGCCCCCCTTTAACCACAGGGGGGGGGGGGTCTGCAGCAACATTTAGGTAGGAGCTACATGTCAAAGAAACATCCACATGAATGGTAGGAATGGTAGGAGTGTTTCCAGTCTTCCCTTCACCAAACTCTCTCTGGTTGATGGGCTGGTGGTGGAGACTACATCCTGGCCTGTCTCCTGCAGGTTCAACAGCTACATAACAACAAAAATATTTGCCTGTTTTTAGTTTCTGCAGGCCCAGGAGTCTGCTTCGACGTCTGACTTCATTTTAGCAACAACTGAACAACGGAATTCATAAACATTCATCAAACCTCCAGACGTTAACACTCTGTGAGTGTGAGTGTATGTGTATGTGTATGTGTTTGTGTCTGTGAGTGTGAATGTGTGTGTCTGTGAGTGTGAGTGTGTGTGTCTGTGAGTGTGTGTGTGTGTGTCTGTGAGTGTGAATGTGTGTCTCTGTGAGTGTGAATGTGTGTGTCTGTGAGTGTGTGTGAGTGTGAGTGTATGTGTATGTGTGTGAGTGTGAATGTGTGTGTCTGTGAGTGTGTTTGCGTACGTGTGTGTTTGTGAATGTGAGTGTGTGTGGGCAGCTTAAGGCATTCGCCATTACTGGGGTTTCTGGTCACGCTGCTCTGCCTGTCATTATTACAGCAGCCATCAGTCAGTGCCTCTGTGTCCATTATTCATGTCCCTGGAGGAGTTCATCAGGTGCTGTGACAGCGCTCTCCATCGCTGGCCGTCTGCTCCTCTGACCCCAGCGTGACACAGCAGTCCTAATCCGACTCAGCTCGGCACTTGAATCAGGCTCAGAGTTGTGAATAATTACCCAGAAACAAGTGGTTCCAAACCCTGAGGACTGCAGCGAGGATCTTCAAACGGGGCTCAGAGTTAAATTGAAAGCCTGAAGGTCGAGGCATCCACCACAAAAATAAAGACCCTGCACCCCACATCTCAATTCACGCCTGTCAGCCGCAGCAGAACTCCTGGCTTTTAGGTCTCAAGGGGATTTTATTAACTTGTTTGTTCAATTTCACAGAACCACATAACTCCTGCAGCATTTCCTCTTTGTCATCCTTCATGCATCCCAGCAAAGCATCTTCCTGCTGACAAAGCGGCCCGCCAGGATATTTACCTAATTTCACTGCGACTGATGGATAGATCTACACACAACATTTGTATCGACCATCCAATCAGACATCAGAGGTGAGCCGTCAGCCGCCGAATCAGCTTTTATTTACGGCTCCGACTCTCTGAGTATTTATGATAAATTCTAACGCGCAGAGACGTCTTCTGCTGTGTCATCAATCCTCTGTCGTTAATATAGAGAGACAGACTCCAGGAAAAAAGGTTCCCCATAGTAATCATTCCTTTATTCCAGCTGCACCAGTTTGAAAAGACCAACAGAATGAGAATTCCACTTCCTTTGAAAATCCATCTGTCTGTCCACCAGGGACTCTGAATAATCAGCTTCCTTCTCCAGAAGGACCATCTCATCAGCGCCAGATGTGAAGACAGGGAGCTGTTTAAGAATTTACTGTCAGAAGAGCAGAGCACTGGAGTCTGCTCCCTCTGTAAGACTGAAATCAGGAAGTCATCGCTGCATTCTATGAGATAATCTAATCTAAGCAGATAATCAGAAATGGGTACAGTTCTGATGGACTGACCAAACATTGCTTGATGTTCTTAAAGTTAGGGTGAAGTTTCCTTAAAGCGCTAGAGGGTGATCAAATGACTATAAGATAATGAGGGTCATCACATGACTGTCTACCATCGCCATGACACCAGAAGCCAATACGAATTCTACAAAATGCAAAGGCCCTCCAACCTTTTGGGCAACCTTCCGCTTTTTTCTTTTTTTTTAAATAGAAATGTGAATCAATGTGTGTCAACCTCATTCATCCGTTCATTCATTCATTCATTTTCTGTAACAGCTCATTCTGTACTGGTGGCCAAAATACACTGTTGATATTTGTGCACAGCCTGCATAATCTTTAATATGTATTGACAATTTATTAGTTAATAATTGAAACCGAGTAATAAGCTTTGTTGCATAAAAATGCATGTTGGTCGGTATCTAATTTTTTCGGAACCTTTATCGTGAAGTCAGCTAATATTAATAATTAAAAACATACAGGGCTCTTATGTTAGCTTATTCTCAAGTTAAAGCTATTAAATAGTCAGATATGGGATAAAACCACTAAACATAAGTAAGAATAAAAAGATTCATTCTTGATGTTATTTAATGCAAAGTGGTTATGCAATTGCACCTTATTATTATATAATTTTCTTGACTGTTTTATTTGAGGTTATTATGTGATTCGGACCCTGATGTCATTTCAATATTTTTAAACTTGGCTTATTTTGTTACCATTTTGTTGGGGTGATGGGGGACAGTTGGGGCATGAAATTTCCTCTCTTCCAAAGTGGGGAATAACAGAAAAAGTTGAGAACCATTAGCTTAGAGGTACCTGGTGGGAACTCCTCACACATTGGTGAAATCAGCATCTCTAGCGGTCCAGAACCCACTTAAGTCATAATAGCAACAAAGGTATAATCTCTGAAGATGGGGAAATTCATCCTAAACAACTGAAAATCTAAATTTAAAACCCCAGACTGTTGCTATTTATTTACAGTTTATTTGATTCATACTTTCCCCCAAAGTATGTCATCCGGAACTGTCCCTGAACACACTATACTGAGTCTGCTCCGCCCCTTGTCCAATTGCTGTTGGTCGGTCTTGAACAGCTTTAGCGCAAACCTTGAAGCAATATTTAGGGCCATTGCCACAACATCATGACCTCCACCAGCAGGAGTTCAGTAGGACCGGATTCTGGAATCTCCTGTTGTACGTTTATTCCCATGCTGTATGTCGGTGGGCCGGTGCTGCTGGGGGGTTAGGATGGATCAGGCTGATGGACTGATTAGAGAAGGATCCATCCGTCTGTTCTTGTGTTTGATGTTGGATAAGTAGAATAATATTTGATGACAGAAGACCCACTAACACTCATTTAAGTCCTGTTATTTTCAGCGTTTTAAGCAGCTTGATGGGCGGTGCTCCTCCCTCAGTCCTCGCTCCACTTTGGATGCAGAGTTTTAGAAGCAGGAAGCTAGATATTGGAATCATAATGAAGTCAGCGGTGGATAATCTGTGTCTGCATAATGAGAGACTCAGCTCATGATGTAGGTCTGAAGAGGCACGCTAACCTAGAAACTGTCCCTTTGAAGGAAATAATCAGGAAATACGAGGTTTTTCTTGAAACGATGCTTAAAACTAAGTGGTAGATCTTCCTGGAGGTGATAGACTGTAAGTAAAGTAGTTTCTCCACACCTGTCCGAGAGTCAGGAGCTGCAGCAACATAGAGATGTTTCTTCACCCTGACTGACTTTGGTTATGATGTTTACAGCCATCCTAGAGACATGTGACCTGACGGCTCAGGAGTCTAGCTGTAGGAGATAGATGGGGATCTTGTCACCACTGCTGATCCTCCATCTGCAGAGTATTGGTGGATAAGTGTTTGAGATCTACTTTAGAGGTTGAGGACCTCCCCTTCAGAACAGGGCTACATACATCCTTAAATGATCGTAACAGTTCTGCCGGATTCAGACTTGAATCTAAACCGGCAGATCCACAAACGGCAGGAAACCTCATCTCAGAGTTGTTTGAACACTTCAGCCTTCCAAATTTAAGGTTGTTGAACAGTTTGTTGTCAGATATAGTACATGCAGGGTGTCACCACAGAGGAGCTTCTAGCAGCTTTGAAGCGCCACTCTGAAGGTGTGAGAACCTTCAGGCCCAGAGAAGCTGAGCTGTGATGATGGGTAACAACCCTTTTTCCCAGATATTTGTGTGAGTCCGGTGAAGGAGGAAATGATTTTGAGGAGAATAAAGAGCAGAACTGGAGAGGAATGTTTAAACCTCACATACTGAACCATCAACAGTCGTTACAGGACATGGATTTTGACAAACACATTGATGTCTGAATTTTCACATCCAGACATCAACGTGGATCTTATCTGATGCTCACGTCTGAGATTAGTTGTGTAAATCTTTAACATTTCCCCAAATCCCCGAAAAAGACATGCAGAAAAACACATCTGCAGGCCCATATTGGGCAGTGACAGTTTTACGATGACAATTTGTCTTGTATGGGTTTTCTTTGTGGATTCATCTTTTTGGAATCTTAAGTTGTTTTTTTTTCTTTAGTTAACATTTGAACGTAGAACATACAATAATAATAATTCAACATCACGTTGAAGATGTGTGCATTCAGTGTAAATACATATCCAAAATAAAACCGTGATGAGTGTAAAAAAATATATATTTACAAAATAAAATACACAAGAGAGAGATTTCTATTTCTATAATAATTATACTAATACATGATTAATACATGATAACAACAATAAACATACATTTTCCAGGTTGAAAGAAACAAACAGAGTTCTTTGGAATCTTAAGTTACAGATGATAGATGCCACCGTTATCCGTCACGTGTTTGGCCACATGTCCACTAGAGGCCAGTAATACGGCAGCATGCTGCATTCAATCAATCAATCAATTAATCTTTATTTATATAGTGCCAATTCAAAACAACAGTTGTCTCAAGGTGCTTTCCAGAAAGAGCAAGTCTAGACCAAACTCTTTATATAATTATCTACAGAGACCCAACAAATTCCAAAGTGAGCAGCACTTGGCGAAAGTGTCAAGAAAAAACTGCCTTTTTAACGGGCAGAAAACTCTAGCAGATCATAGACTCAGGGTGGACGGCCTACTGCCATGACCGGTCGGGTTTGAAAAAAAAGAGACAGAGAGAGAGAGAGAGAAAGAGAGAGACACGGGTGAGGAGAGATACAGACTGGGGAAAAAGCAGCAAAGATATCAGCTATAATCCACTTTCTTCAACCTCTCCATGGTCGGGCCGCGGCAGCAACTGGGATCCCAGGTTGATAACATTATTATTAATGTAACATTTAGCGATAGCTTATGGGGAAATACTATACAATAATAATGATAACAATAATAATCATCATCATGAGCATCTTGTGATCATTGGACATCAAGCAGGTCAACAGCAGCAGAACCAGTCACCAACCATGTGACCTTACAGGGTGAGAAAACACTAAGGCTCCAGGGAAGAAGTCAAGTTAGTAACATGCATTAATCCATTTAACATGCATTAATCCATTTAACATGCATTAATCCAGTAACATGCATTAATCCATTTAACATGTATTAATCCAGTAACATGCATTAATCCAGTAACACGCATTAATCCAGTAACATGCATTAATGTGAGAGGGATGTACAAAGAGGGACAGTGAGAGAGGAAGAGAGAAAAAGTCAGTGCATCATGGGAGATCCCCTAGCAGTCTAAGCCTATAGCAGCATAGCTAAGAGCTAGTTTATGCCAGCCTTAATTATAAACTTTATCATAAAGGAAGGTTTTAAGCCTACTTTTAAATGTAAAGAGGCTCTCTGCCCCCCGAACCCAGATTGGAAGATGGTTCCACAGGAGAGGAGTCTGATAGCTGAAGGCTCTGGCTCCCATTCTACTTCTGGAGACTCTAGGGACTACCAGTAACCCTGCATGCTGGGAGCGCAGAGTTCTGATTGGACAATATGGAACTATGAGCTCTTTCAGATACGTTGGTGTCTGACCATTAAGGGCTTTGTACGTGAGCAGAAGGATTTTGAATTCGATTCTAGATTTTACCGGGAGCCAATGAAGGGAAGCTAGTACAGGAGAGATATGTTCTCTTAACCTGGTTCTGGTCAGCACCCGTGCAGCAGCGTTCTGGATCAGCTAGAGGGGCTTCAGAGACTTATTGGGACTACCTGCTAGTAGGGCATTAAAGTAATCCAGCCTGGAAGTAACAAATGCATGAACTAACTTTTCTGCATCTTTTTGAGACAGAATATGTCTTTTTTTAGAATTATTACGCAGATGAAAAAAGGCAGTCCTAGAAATCTGTTTTATGTGGGAGTCAAAGGTCATATCCTGATCAAAGATAACTCCCAGGTTCCTCACAGTGGTGCTGGAGGCCAAGGTCATACCATCTAGACTAGATATATCACTAGATAAATTGTTTCTAAAGTGTTTGGGTCCCAGCACAATAACTTCAGTTTTATCTGAATTTAATAATAAAAAGTTTTCCAGGTCATCCAAGTCTTAATGTCTTTCAGACACGCCTCCAAATTGGATAAGTGATTATATTCACCTGGTTTCATTGATAAGTACAATTGTGTTTCATCTGCATAACAGTGACAGCATTCACTGGTGAAGAGGGATGATGCTGGTGAAGCGGTGAGAAGTTAGACTTTTATTTTAAACACATAAAAAAGCTGTGTTAAATCTCATACATGTACTGATTTTAGACCTTGTGTTGGGTTACCCTAACCTTAAACCTACAGAATAATACCAATTATATACATTGTCTTTGTTCCTGTCCAACTGCTCATAAGACGACGTCCTTCAGTCTGCGTATCACAAATGTTCTCTTGACAGCAGATGGATTCCTGCATGGCCTCACCGGATGATCCAAAAAAAGGCCATAGTCTTCTGGGGTCCTTGAGTTGACGAGTAGCACTGATAGAACACGTGACATTCTGCATTATGTGATTGATGTTGAAAAAAAACCTTCCATAACCCTCACTTCTCACCCTAAATCATCACCCCAACCTCACCAAAACCCTAAACCCTTACCCTAAACCTTACCCCTAACCTAAACCCTCACTCCAACCATAATCTTAAAGGTCAGGAGACTGTGGTCCTGTAGCTGCAGTCTCTGGGGCTGATGGACAGCAACGTGTTTGCGTCCGTCAGGGACTGGCCTCATTCATTCATTCATTTATGGAAACAGGTGAATGCAGCAGACTTCTGTTTGATTATGTACGTGACAGGAAAACCCCCCGGCAAAAACAGGGACAGAGGTGATCTCAGCGATGGTTTGTGAGGTCAGTACATCATCCAGAGAGGCTGACAGATAGATTTTTATTTATTAATGTTAAGTTTCTTCATGGCGTCCATAGATTTTTTTCTACGGACGCCACACAGCAGCAGAATCCTGTTTCAGCTGCTGTCTGGAAGCTCTCCAACGGAGCGCACATATAATATAAAGGCAGAGCTTATTGTCTAAGTGCTCTCATGAGTTATTCACCTTGATGTGGATTTGTCCACTAAAGGAAAGTGGAGAGTCTGAACTTTGCCAACAACACAGATGGTGGCGATGTAGGAGGCTCTGATGTCGCATGTGACCAGAGATTTAAGAAAGGGATCCTCTTGGTGGCGGTTTGGAGGTCATTGTGGACATCATGATTTCCTAATGGAGAGTTTTTTTCTTTTAACTTCAACTTTTTTTCTCGTCTTCATTCTGTCCGTTTGATTTTGTCTTTTTTTTGTGTGTGTTTTTGCTTGGATTTGTGGTAAGCCTCCCGTTAGTCTGTAAGCTCTCTGAAAACGCACAAAAACTTGTATGAAATGAACGGAGAGTACACTGAGCAGAAACCTGCTTTTTGTTTTTATGTGCATCCACAATCATTTATTAAAAGTCAAACTTGTTCACTTAATCTTTTTCTCTTGCTCCTCAGTTATCTGCTTTTGGGTCCTCAGTTTTGAACTGAACCTAAAAAAAACATCAGCATTTTCATTTTTAATGCCAACATTTCCTGTCCCTCTAGTCCCATTCTGTCACCGGATCCTCATCCGCTAAGACTGTCTCCATGGGAACAGCGTTGTTGATGCATCCTGTCTCAAGATGAAGGTAGCAGTATTCTACTGTCGTGTCACAGCAGATATCTGGACATGGAAGGAGGCAGCCATGTTTCTAATAACAGCTCCAGTCTTTTCAAGGTTTCCAGGGAGGCGACAGTGTGACGCTTGAGGGGAAGGAACAGAACCAGGATCCTGGTTCTCAGGCTTATTTACATCCCTCCGCCTCGTGTCTGGGTGTAGAGAGGCGTGAGGAAGCTGCTCAGTGATAAAGACGAAGGGACTGAACGTCATAACAAGGCAGAAATGCAGAATGTGGAGACAAAATACTTAGATACTAATACTTCATCTCCATCAGCAATGAGGGCCTCTCTGTCCTTGGATAGATAGAACTTCTCTATATTGTTAATGTGATTCTCAGATCATCAGTATGGCATTGAATGCAGCCAGTCTCCTGTCTCTGGATCCTTCTTGGTAAGGTTCCTAGGGGTCTGACATTGATTCCAGAAGCAGCATCAGAGCACAGCACTTTAACAATGCATGTGTTCAATTTCCTTCACATCATCTCATCCTCCCGCCTGTCAACCACTTCTCTTCTCACCATACTTAAAGAGAAAGTAGAGCGTGAGTCATTTTCCTGGAAATGTTGATCTTCAGATCCTCCTGTGGGACCCACCCTCGGTAATTACTAATAAGCTCCTTTCTGTTCAATCCTCTCTTGTTTTTTCCTCTCACCAAATCCCTCATCACCACTCTTCTCACTCTCTCCTCTCCTCTGCTGTCAGGTTTAATGGAAATGCGAATAAATGGATGTGAGAGACTGGAGAAAACCCCTCCAACATCCGTCACATGTCCCATCTTCTCTGGGACGGTATTGGGCACCGAGGGAGGAAATGAAGGGGTGGCATACATTTCTCATCGTAATTTTCTGGGTTAATGACGGCGTACCAAATTAGACCATATTAGAGGGATGTGATATTCAGACTGACGGAATATCAATCACCTTTTGGAATTTCTGTTGATTTTGGCATAGTGTGCTAGTTGTGAGACCTAGGAGCAAACCTTCTGCTTCTGAAGATGGTCTACTGAATAGATGATGTGGCTGAACAGGGCTGGTGGTGATCAGGTCTGGTTGTGTCTAGTCCAACTGGAACCAGTTCTTCATGCAGTTTGGTAGGTTTTAGAATTTGGGGGCTAAATTCTTTTAAACAGCACCAGGTGCTGAAGGATAATTTTCCCTCTGGATTTGTGGCCCCGTTACATAGTTCTTCCTTCACCGAGTAGTCTATGATGGATATCTCTGATGTAATTTTTAAACCCCAGTCTCTCCGGTGTTTTTATTCTCCTCCTGCTGTTAAAGTTCACCGCTGCTCTTTCTCAGTTTCTCTCTTTGAAGGCTGCAGAGATTCTCTGGATTCCATTGTCACCTTTTCAATGGACAGCAAGCTGTCAGCCGGAGTCAGCCTGCTGGAATCTTTAATGCTCACTCAGCAAATCTGAAGTGACAAGCTGACAGGCTGGTGAATGTGAATGGTGGAGCAGAGATCCAAATGTCACACCACAGAGTGTCAAAAGCTTGTCCTGGCTGCTATAATGAGATCCGAGCTTCAGCTCAACCTCAGCCCAGTGGCCAATGCGTTCAAACCCCTTCCTGTCTTGTGCTTCTCCTGCAGTTACCATCCTGAATATTTAGCATTAGCTCACCGACGCTCACCTTGTTCAGTTTTTACAGATTATTCGCCTGGAGATACCAGAACCTCTCAGGAGCATTTTCAGCCACATTCCACTGTTCTGAGTTGAAATGTATGTTCTGCAAAACCTCAAATTTTAATTCCAGTCTCTCTGTCAGCCTTTGTGGCCTCACTGTAGGTACAGTTGTGACATCAGGTTGTCCGTCAACTGGGTTCAACTAAAAAATACCAGATGGATTTTGCCGAAACTTGGTTGGTCACATGACAGGAAGAACTGATTTTTTACCCTTTTTTCTTTAAACTGACCCAGGCAGCGGCAGAACGGCACCGTGAGTTTGGGTTACCCTAAAAAAGAGGCATAACAGCTATCCGAGTGGCTCAAACCTCTGCTGGGGCATCTTACCTGTCCAATATAGACCGCCCTGGAGACCTGAAACACATTAGGCCTCCTCCAATGTGTTTACACAGCATTGGGTAGCAGAAGAAAAAAGAAACCGCCTTTAAAAGAAAAGGGCTTTAGGTAACAGGGAACTACTTCTCACTAATGTTAGACCGATCAAAGTTCAGGCTTATGGGTATCTACTGAGAGAGCTGCAGTGATAGCATACTGGTCCTCCTGTAGATCCTGAACTGGGACTGCTCACACCCATATTCCTTTGCTCAGGAGAATTGATGTATCATTTTGACGTGTATGAGACAACTCAGTACACGAGAGTCAACTCGCCGCAGACGCCCCACCAGCTCTCACGGTTCCTTCCGGAGTGAAAAACTTCTGATCTAGAGGATAAATAAAAGGAAATACTTGTTTGTTAAATCACATTTCTGAAGCGTAGCCAAGCCTTTATTAATTGAATAAAGAAAGCTGTTGGTGCTGAAACAGCGGTTAGATTGCATTACCTGGAACCGGAGTGGCGTTACTGTTCAGTCATGTTTCACAAGGTCAGCCGTTAAAAATCTAATTAAAATATGCATTATTTTTATTTCCTGCTCTCTCAACAAATTCAAAAATTAGGGACTTAGATTAGAAAAATGCTTAATTTAGCAGCATAACCCAAACAGGGGCCACAGGCCAGTATCCTTCTAGTGCCGGCCCGGATAAATGGGGATGTTGCGTCAGGAAGGGCATCCGGCGTACTGCCAAAATAAAATGGGGAACATGAAACTGATTTCCAAACTGGATCAGTCTGGGCTCAGGTTAACAAATACTGTCACGGGTTCTGTTAGCCAGCAGGGGGCAGCCCCGGCGGTGGAACCTAATGATCCACTGTTGCAAACGCAAAAGAGAACATCCAAAAGATAAAAAAAGAAACATTTCAAGAAAGAGCTCACCAATTAATGGACACACTGTTTGTCCCTCTAAACCCTGACTTGTCCTCTGGATCACCCTGATGATGTCACTGCTGCTGGACCACCAAACCCATCCCTGCTGTTTCAACTGGATGAATGAGCTTATCTCATGTTCAGTTTCTGAGCACCTTCTCAGTTAGGAGACTAAGTATGGTGGCTTCATCCTATATTTAGACCACAGGTTGAGGTTTATTGTGTTCCTCCAGGAGTAATGAAACAGAACATAGTCACTGTGTTTCTCTGAGCAGGAAGATATCAGAGAGAAAATATCTTTCTGATTTAACCTTCATCTCAGCAGTGGAGGAAACTCATCTTAATTAGCAGGAGCTTCATTTAAATGACCTCCTCTCTTCACCACGCGTTCTCTCTCCTAATCACCGCTTATAGGAAACATTGAAGAGTTGACTTTTAACCAGAGTTGTTAGTAGAGTGATTGTAGAGCAGCTGCTCATTTTCTATCATTGTGTATGTCAGAACAATGTTGTCAAACACTAGGGCCTAAAATCCACAGCAGTACTCTCACAACGATCGGCCATAATGCCAGATCAGCTCTGAGCTGAGGAGATCCAGACTCCAGCAGACCTCTGAAGCTTCAGCTGTGGTATCTGTTACCAAAAACATGAGAAGCTGATCCTTTAAGTATTGGGGTTGTGATGTGGAGTCTCCATGGATCAGATTTGTTGGTCTAGAACATCCCACAGATACTGGATTGGACTGAGATCTGGAGATTATGGAGGATAAGTCAGCACCTTGAACTGGTCATTGTGTTCCTCCAACGTTCAGGAGTATCATCCTGCTGTTAGGGAATACCATTTCATTCAATGGTCTGCAGCAATGTTTAGGTAGGTGGTACTTGACAAAAGAAGATCCACATGAACGGTAGGACACTGGGTTTCCCAGGGTTTCCCAGCAGTGTGATGCCAGGCATCGCACTGCGTCCCCTGGCCTGTCTTTTTCCCATAATGCATCCTGGTACCATCCCTTCACCCAGCCTTACACATGATGTAGAAGAGAACCTGATCCATCAGACCCGACCACTTTCTTCCTTTGCTCCGTGGTTCAGTTCTGATGTTGACCGGTCAATTGAATGAACTTTCCGCAGTGGACAGGGGTAAGAGGTCACTCAGACTGGTCTGCTGCTACACAGCCCAATGTGCAGCACGCCATGATGTCCCTGTGATGTCACTGTATTCTGGTCCTTTCTATCAGAGCCAGCGTGAACTTTTTCTCAGCGGTTTGTGCTCCAGAAGATTCTCTATTCTCCATCAATAACTCTGGTGATCATTGATTGAACCAGAAACACCCAACAAGACTTGCATTTCTGGAGATGTTCAGACCCACTCCCCTAGACATCACAAACTGTTCCTCAGATCCTCATGCTGGTCCATTTTTCCTGCTTCCAACATGTGCACCTGCTGCCTCATATATATCCCACCCATTGACAAGTAACCATGGTTACCAGGTAATATATCCCACCCACTGACATGTTACCATGGCAACCAGGCAATCAGTATAACTCACATCACTTGTCAGTGGTTATAATGTTATGGCTGATCTCGATCTACAGGGGTAGACATAATTACTGCACACCAAGGAAAGTTTAAATTTAATAAAACCAGAAAGTAGAAAGGATAGAAAAGGAAAGATGGTTAACGGATAAGAGTGATGTCACCTGAACCCCAACATTTAATCCTTCTCCCCGGCTCTGAGGATGGAAGCTGCTGCATCATGTAAATATGAGTAAGTGTGCGTGTTTCATGTTTGATCGGGGGTGCAGGGGTGACTGCCATTGAAGAGATAATGAAATAGGACTGGTAGTAAAATCTGTGGGTGGAGGTCAGATGGCGGCGAGCATGACAATGTGCAGCTGGAAGAGGGTAAGCTTAAGTCTGTCCTTGATCCTGTTCTGCTTGGTCCTTCAATCACAAAGCACAGCCACATGTCCGAGGACAAGCGGAGTCACGCCTGGAAGGATTTGGGGCGGGGGGGCTGTAACAGTAATAATAGGGGGGTGAATGGAGGTTAAGACTGTTAGATTAAGTCATTGTGTCTCTGATAACTGATCACCCAGCAGGAGACTACTTCTGGAATGTTACATTTGTGTCTCAAGATTTATATGGTTATTAGTTTTAACCAAGTCCCCTCGCCCCTCACCTAATACTGAGACTCTGTCCATGTATGAATTATTTTCTTAGAGATGTCTTGATGCCTCATTATTTCAAATCTATTTTTAAACATCTGGAACAGCAAACTTTAATTGCTTTCATTAAAGTATTTCCACAGTGGTGACATCACTCTGCTGCCACCGGCTCAACCGCCAGAAGTTCAACCAAGGGCATTAAATCCAATTCCATGAAAGAACTAGATGGAGGGAGAGTCACATTTAAAGACAGCAGCTGATTGTGATGGGCTCAGCATGAAGGTGTGACACAGTGATAGGATGGAAGAGGCTACCTATTTGGTTGCAGCTGATATTAATTAATGCCCCTGGCCGGGAAGCAGATAATTGAGACACAGCATGTATGAAACATGAGGATAACAGAGTGGTATGAGAAGTATTTTTATTTTGTCTCGTACGATCATACATGTATTACAACGTAGCGAATGGGTTATCTGCATGTAACCCATCCCTGAGGAGCAGTGGGCAGCTATCTGCAGCGCTCGGGGAGCAAATTGGGGTTCATGGTTTTGGTCAAGGACACTTCGACTGCTCGGGCTTTAACCGCCGACCTGACGATCTTCCACTCTTCCAAAAGTTCCTGACGATCCTGACTAACTTTCATTAGATCTCCATTTAAACTTTCAGCACCGTTGGTACATCAGCTTAGCCTGTTACTGAACATGCGATTTCAAAACAGGTCCTTGCTGCAACAACACTAGTTGGTTATTCCACTTCACAAATACTTAACAATAGTTCCTCCTGTTACAATACAGATCTGTCATAAGCCCCCTCTTCCTGTCCTGACATGATGCCTGGGCCCCCATACCAGCACTGGCATCGCTGGTCTGGGTGCTTCCTTGTACCTGGGGCTGTTGATTGTATTAGGGATCCTGTGGTGCTTTGGCCTCTGCATCACGGATGTTTTTATGGTTTGGTGGGGCGGGCTGAGCTGTCCGGCTGCTGTTTGACTCTGTAGGGGGCTCTGTGCACTGGTGGGATCTTCCTGCATGATCCTGGCCAAACCCACCAGCATCTACTAAAACCTGATCTTCAGTAGTGATTGGGCCACTAGTAGCTGCTTTACCAAAAATTGACTCCAACATCACCGCTCTGTGTTCGGAACACGGGACAGGGCTCGCTGAGAGTAGAACACTAACCACTTCACAGCTCACGATGGTGACTGCATTTCCTCTCATCCTTTTTTTGTCTTGTCACTGTGTTTCTTAAAGATAGGTCTCACCCTCTTTAATGAGAAATAGGTATTAGTTCCAAGTCAGGCACAAGCACTCATCACTCCACATATACTAACCATCAGCCACAATCACCCACCATCACTCCACCCACCATCACTCACCATCACTTCACCATCACTCCACCGTCACGTAGTATCACTCACCAAAACTCACCATCACTCCGCCATCACTCACCATCAGTCAACATCACTCACAATCACCCACAATAACTCACATCACTAAACCATCACTCACAATAACTCACAATCACTAAACCATCAATCACCATCACTAAAGCATCACTCACAATCATTCAACCATCACTCACCCTCACTCACAATCACTCACCTTCACTCACCATCCCTTCACCATCACTCACCATGGCTCCACCATCACTCACTATCACTCTACCATCGATCACCATCACTCACCATTACTCCTCCATTACTCACCATCCCTCCACCATAACTCGTTTTCACTCCACCATCCCTCACCATCACTGCACCATCACTCCACCATTACTCACCATCCCTCACTATCATTCACCATCACTAATTATCACTCCACCATCACTGACTATCGCTCACTAACACTCACCGTCACTCACCATCCCTCCACCATAACTCGTTTTCACTCCAACATCCTTCACCATCACTGCACCATCACTCACCATCACTGGTCATCATTCGATCATCACTCCACCATTACTCATCATCCCTCCAACATCACTCGTTTTTACTACACCATCACTCTGAGAGAACATCATCCAGCTGCTCACAGGTCTAGTTCTCTTTAGATATTAAATGAACCTGTAGTTGTTATTCATCTTGTAACGCTGCTCAAAGAAACTTTCCTGTCGTGTTGCTACTTCGAAACAAGCTAAACGTGGTCTGGTTGTGCTGTCACCGTTGTGGTTTACCCTTGACATTTGCGTTCCCTTTTTTTCATTGTGCATTCCGAGGCATCTTCTGCAGGGATGTGATTCATGAATGCTCTCTGTCAATGAGTCAACTTTGTCCTGGTAGCCATTAGAGCAGGTTATTGTGTTCTGGTCAGTGTGTGGGGAGGTCGGAGGACATCATGCAGATTTTTCCAGTGGGGGGTTCATGTGGGTGTCAACAAGAATGTAGACGTACAGAGACATGTTTGACCTTCAGAGAGGTCAGATTGGGTCACCAGGACTGAATATGTCCTCCCTCCAAACCTCCACATCTATCTGCCTTCTCTGTGGGTCCAGTCATCAGACTGGTTGAAGAACAGTGCTTAGTCTGAAGCTGGAGTAGAACCGGAGCAGGAAGTCTTTCAAGGTAAGACTCTGCAAAATGTCCACCTAATAAGAGGTTAATCCTTCCTGTTTTCCTTTTTCTCAGGGATTTTAGCTCCAGCCCTGGTCCATATAGATGAAAATCAGTCTCTAGATGCTGTAGCATCACTCTGATCCTCTGAGGTAAACCATTTCCATGGATGATCTTCTCTTTCTCTCTGAGGGCCAGCAGAGTTTCATGTCATCTTCCCCTCCTTTCATTTTAAATTCACTTGTCTGGAAACGATCCTTCAATGTCGCGGTAGCTCAAAAGGTCAGGAGGATTCTATCGGCCAGGTTCACTTAATCGGGTGGTGTGAAATGTGTGAAACCGAGATTTCTGCAGGAAGTTATCAAAGGTCCACTGGAGATACAGCAGCAGCAGGAGGAGGAGGAAGAGGAGGAGGATTATTGTCCGTGTCACTGTGAAGTTTGTCAGGGAAATCTCTGCTGGTTTCTTTGCGTCTTTGGAGAACATGCAGAGCTCACGCTCCACTGAGCCACGCCATGTCCAATCAGAGCCATGAATATTGCTGATTTAAAGCCTGACTCGCCTGAAGCTCAGAGCAGGGGACAGATCCTCCTAACTTCTCCACTGTAAACTCCTCCTTCTTCTACTTGATGCAGATGTTTGCCAGCAACATGGAAATAAAGAGACAAGATGTTTGTAAACGTCGTCGGCTTTTAACGTCTCCTCCAACAAGAGAAGTGATTATTTTAAAATATTCAAGCATTTTTTAGAAATAGACACCATCACCTCAGAGTTTGTGGTTTCATGTGAAACCCTGCTGATTGGAGATGATTAAAGATGCAGTCTGTAAAATTGAATCATCTCTTTGAATAATATTCATTACTAAGTTTTTGTACGGACAAACTGAAGTTCGGCTCCAGAGAAAGAAAGGCTTCACCAAAAAAACACCAACTAAGAAGAAAAAAAATATAAGAAATCAGCCTTTGTTGAATAACTATTTTCAACTCAGTGGGTGAGGGACGGCCGCACGTTCTAGGACTTGGTGAATAAAAACTTTTCATTGGAAATTGTTCTGTGAAAATATGCTGATAGAGAGGGCGACACAAAAATAAGATAAACTGATCTATTTTGAATTTAATCTGTAATTTGATTATTTTCTATTATTTTTGTTTGTTAAGAATTCTATAAAATTAGTAAATAAAATAAGAATAAAATTGCCATAATTCCTCAGATTAAAAATGGCCAGTTTGAGTCCTGTTCTGCCCTCAATGTGAACTCAAGCTTTAGTTTTTACCCCGCTCTAGGATTGAGTTTGACACCCCTGTTCTACTAATCTCCTCGTAGGACCTCCACTCACTCTGACCCACCCTTGCTGGACACATTTTCTTGGTGGTCGTGTGCCTCAACCAGCTCATATCCTCAGCATGACAATTTGACCACATTTCTACTGGCTTTCTGTCCAGTCTTTTGACACTTGCAGGCCACTGTTGATTAAAAGATAGGGAGGGATGGGCTAAATTTTACACACTGCACCTTTAAGAGGAAGTACACTCGCTGTGCATCCTGCAAACAAAGCTCTCCTTCAGCCCTGAGGAACTCCCATGGCATTGGCGGCTGTTGGGTTTTTATATCTTTGGAGCCAGCGTTCCAATGCAAACAACAATTACGCTGCCAGGCTGCTTCTAGTTCTTTATGCATCCGCCATGTTTTATTCACCGAGCAGTGAAGCAGATCAGATCTGCTCTCAGCGTATGAAGAAACTGCTGTTCTTGTTTCTGAGTTGTGTTGACAGCCACGGAGACCAGACAGGAAATTAAAGGGTTAAGAGCAGGAACAGTCTGAGGAAGAGGCAGAGACAACAGGAGACAGGAGTAAGAACGTGATGATTCATGGAATGGAAAACCAGTTAGTATGAGGTTAAGTAGAGAGAAGAAGAGAAGGAAAACAATGGATTTGTGCAGAAGAAGAAAACATAAAGATCTGAAGACATCACAGATGTTACAACCAATCACACATGGATGCATCCTTGGCCTGAAAAACAGGTCATCAGCGGACCAAAAGTCTCAGTGTTCTCATCCACCAACACAGTCAAGATAGCAGGTCAACGTGGTGACCAACTCACTATCCTCTCCTCAGGCCTCCATCTAGTGTGCTGTCTCTGCTGTGCAACACCACGACAAACATGATGGCTCATCCCATCACCTTATACCTTAAGACATTTACCATCTTTGCAATGGGCTTTTATGTCTTTGTTATTAGAACTTGCTTTTATGTCAATTTGTTAACACCAGCTTTTTCTGTCATTTCATATACACTGGGTCTGATGCCTTCACTTACAGTACTGGCATTGATAACTTTGATGTCTATGCTGTCTATAATGTAGCTGTTTAGCACAAACATTCGTCTCATTTTTGTTTATGTTGGCTTAGACGTCATATGGTTAGGAACCTGCTTGTATGCCATTAAGTCTACACTAGATGCAATGTTTGTGAATTGGTGATTCTAAATTGCTAGTGGGAGTGAATGTGAGCGTGAGTTGTGCCTGTCTCTGTGTCGGCCCTGTGATAAACTGGCAATTCGTCCTGGGTGTACCGGGCCTCTCGCTCAATGTCAGTTAGGATAGGCTCCAGCCTCAGCGACCCTGAGCGGGATGAGCGGTTACGGATAATGAATGAATGACTGGGTTTGATGCCTTTATTATCAGCACTGGCTTTAGGGCCTATATTGTTTTTTTGGCTTTGGTAATAGCGGTGGTTTTGATGTTTTTATCATCAGCGCTGGCTTTGATGTCTTGGTGATCAGTGCTGTGGTCCATATCCTGCCTGGAGTTCTCCATACCACCAGACTAAATCTGTCTGGTGCTTGCTTTGAGATATATGGTCAGTGCTGGCTTTGATGTCTCTGTCGTCGGTGCAGACTTTGATCTTGTTTGCCAATACTATCATACACATCCAGCCCAGAGTTGTCCTCGTCTAACCCATTAACCTTGCCATATGGTCTACATTAGGCTCTCTATTAATTGCCTCGTCCGCTCAGATATTGACACTGTAGAAAAAGATTTTCTTTCTTTTCCTTTCTTCTCTTCATTTGTCGCTGATTTTGTTTTATTCTAATCATCTGACCTTGAGAAAGAAGCTTTCTAAAGGAGGTAGTGAGTTCTGCGTGTTTTTGATCCTTTGGAAAGAGTGTTTATCACGCTATGAGTCTGATGAGGAACATCTGAGGAGTTTCTTCTTCTTTAGATTTAGTCTATAAAACATCAATAAAGAGCGAGAAATGTTAAATTTCAAGTTCTCAATGTTATAACCTTGAATCCTATTTCAAGGATATAACATTTAGTATCTCCACTATTTACAGATATTTATCTTATCTTATCGATTGTGTTCAATTCAGTCTCTGGAGAACCACCAATACAATAAAAATAGATCAATAACAAAACATCAAAGTATTCCCATTGTCAGAAGATGTTAAACGTGAAACAGGATGTGTTTTTAAATCTTTAGCACTGTAAAATGGAATGAAACTTATATTTAGTGAGAACCAACGGCGAAAAATGAAAACACGTCAACGAAGCTGGATGAGGAACTTTTAACATTATTTTAAAGGTTTGTCACTCTCTTGTCCCCATGGTTACTGGTGAGCCTGGATTCCTGATAGACTGGCGGGTACCACCTCTGGTACCTGAGTGTGTTTATTATGGATAAGGTTCAGTCATTAGAAAGAATTCAAGATATATCCATCTAAACAGTTCAGACCAAAGTCACGTCTACTTTGGGTTCTGTCGGGCAGTGGTGGGTGTTTTGAGTGATAGTTTCAGAATCAGGTTCAGTGCGGTTCATGGGGTCAGTTTGGTATCTCCTATGGTCGTCCTTTAAGGCGGGATGGTTTTGGTTCTAATGGGTCAATATAAATGATGTCTGTCGACCATAAATTCCATAAAAAATGTAAAACCCATGGAACTCCTCAGAACAAAGTTTTCTAAAGAGCTATCAGATTAAATTACGGAAGACAGACGGACCCAGGCTCGACCGGAGAACAGGTTCAAAGTTTAGTGTTTGTGTGTATGTGGGTGTGTGGGTGTTTGCTTGTGTTTTTGAGTACCTACCACCTTGATCTTTCCTCCATCAGGGCAGTTGCGCCGTTTCTCGTCCCGCCTCGCTCCACCTCTTAGCCTCATGCTGTGTGAGAGGAAAAGAAAGGCTTTTCATCTGCTTCCCAGAGTTTAATGGATCGGAATCAAGGGATAAAACCTCTGATGTCCGGATCCAGGGTTCTGTCCACACAGAGTGAATTTAAAGTGTTGACCAGGATTTTCTGAGCTTATGGTGTCTCAGTTTACGGTTCTGTGTTACCAGAGGATGACACTTGTCACGTTCGATAAAGCGTCAACATGAACCCTCTGTCCTGGTCAGATCGTGGCGGCCTTCTGGATTCAGAGCCACACTTTCTGTCTGGCTTCAGTTTCAATATCACCTTTCATCGGTGCCATTGATTCCCTGCTGGAAAACAGATAAGCAGTTTTCCGAAAATCAAGTAAACTGTCTCTGAGCCTCCAATCACTTAGATAGAGAATGTCACCTCCTGTTGTACTGTTTTTGTTTCATTTCTCTGAAACTAAAACTGGAGCTGATCGGCATCGTCAGAAATCAATAACATGTTTTTAAAATATCCCAGGAATATCAGGATATAATGGAATCACTACTGCTTCACAAATTTATCACTCAAAAACTATTTCATGGATCATTTTCAAGTTTATACCCATATAGACCTTAGTGTGAGGAAGAACTGGGGTGATTTTGGGAAAGGTTAGCTGCATGATGAGTTAAATCAGTGGAATTGCTGGTGCAACGTCTGATCTATACGTAGCTCGGAGATCAGAAGATAAACCAACCAGATGGCGGACGAGAGTGTTTGTGTTGAGTTCCTGCTGGTTAGGTTAGTCAGCTGGAACCTATAATCTATGACCTCGGGCCTCATTTGTCAAACTGTGTGTGGGATTTTTGATGGAAGGGGTGAGGTTCATCCTGGAGGAGCTGCTGCGCTGTCGAGTTGGTGTGATCTAAGGATGTTCCGTAGTGATGTTCGGGACAGTGGCATTATATTTTGGGATGTTCGTTGTAGCTCAAAGTTGTAGCCTGGGTCTTGCTTCCTGCTGAGGTAATCAAACTCTTACCTCAGCTCTTACTTCACCATCCTCTCTCTTCTTCTGTGTCTCCTAGCTGCACTGCGGCCTTCATGGCCGGGATGCGACTGCGTGCCGTGCCAGTCCACGGTGGATGGTGAAGGGCAGGAGGATCGGTCCGAGTGCAGGAGACTGAGGGGGGGTGTCCCGCACCAAACCAGAGACATGAACCTCTGCTGGAATGAGATCAAACGCAAGTCCCACAACATCCGGTAAGAGTCCCAAAACTTCCAGTAAGAGTCACACAACATCTGGTAAGGGGTTGGGGTAGAAGTCAGAAATAACAGTGATGGTTATGATCAACCTGTGATCCTGGACCTTTTCACTGTAAAAACCCCAACTCTAATAGCAAAATGTTATGTCTTTGTGACATGTGACTTTATGTCTTTTGGTTTATAACATGTAACTTGATGGTTTTGATGTCTATAAGATGTCAAATAATGCCTTTGTGACATGATGGATGTTGGCTTTGATGTCTTTTCCCCATGTGACATTGTGTTTTGGATGTCTTTGCTGGCTTTTATTGTTTTGTAACATGTAATTTGACATCAGTGGCATGTACAATGTACATGCTTTTATGTCTTTTTGAAATGTTACAAAATGACGTTGATATGCTTGATATATACATGGGTGTCTTCAATGTCTTCCTGCCATCTGGCCTGGTGATTTTGATATATTATTGACTTGTGACTTAATGTCTTTGATGTCTATGTGAAATGTGACATGGTGTCTTTGATGTCCATTTGAAATATGACTTGATGTCTAAGACACCAAGTCAATTTACCAAATTATGTGACTTGATATCTTTGCTGTCACTGTGACACGCGACTTGATGTTTCTACTTTTTTTTATTATCTTTTTGACATGTGACTTGTCATCACTGTCTTTCATAATATGCAACGTAATGGCTTTGAAATCATTGGATTGCGACTACATGTTTTTGATTTCTTTTTGACATGTGACTTGATGCTTCTGTGTTTATTACATGTAATTTGATGGCTATGATGTCTATTACATGTAGCATGATGTATTTGTGTCATGGGACACGATGACTTTGATGTCCTTGTCCCATGTGACCTGATGTTTGGGATGCCTTTGTTGTTTTTAATGTTTTATGGCATGTTTTTTGTATCATTGATGTCTTTCATATGTAATTGTGTGGCTCTGATGTCTAAATTACTTTGTCATTTTGACATATAACATGGTGTATTTGATCTATTTGACATTTAACTAGATGTATTTTATATCTTAACATCTGGTTTTGTGGTTTTGATATCTTAGCGACACGTGACTTGGTGTCTTGATGTCTTTGATGTCTATGTGACAAAAAGGTTTTGATGTCTTTGTGACAGGTGACTTGGTGTCTATGATGTCTCTGTGACGTATATTTTTACATTGACGTTGCAATGTCGCCACAGTGTCAGATGGAGTTCATTTTGTGAATTATTATCATTTCCTGGCAGTTTTTTGCAGGGTTTTTTGAAAACCTTTTTGTGACTTGTTTATGAAGAAGACATCAGAGCCGTTCTTATCAAGCTGCATGCTTTAATGTATAACCTGCATTTAGGCTGTAAAAGCTGTGAGACTGGATACTCATGGAAAAATTAGCTTAGGGAGTAGCCAGTGTGCTGAGAGGTCAGGCTTAGAATCGATCGTAATCTGATTACTCTGGCTGTTATCCTCCAGTGTCTTTGGGGAAATCTGGATGCTGAGTTCGATGTCCTGCTGGAGCTAAAGACGAATAAAACCTAATGTGGTACAATGTCATTTACTCTGTATGCTTCCAGTGTCCTCTAACTTTAAAGCACAAGAGTCTAGTAATAATGATAAAACAAATAATCACAATAACAATAATGATAATAATAGTCGTCATTATAATATGCATATTCATAATAATATATGAAATATTGGTCCCTGCAGTCATCCTTTTAAAGACCTCACATTACGGACCCCCATGATGCTTCATTTATAATTGTCCAGCTCTGCTGCATCTTTAATCCAACAATCAGAGCCTTTAATGATTTACTTGACCCTCATGTAAGGATGGAGCTGGAGCTGGAGGGAGGACGGAGGAGGGTGGGGCTGGGGCTAAAGGAACAATACGTGTGAAATTGGCTGGTACAGTTTCCCTGCAGTGCTGAGTAATGAGATCAGAGATGAATCCCCACGCTGAGATGAACGGGGGTGGAGGGGAAGAGATAGTTGTTACAGAGATGGGATGATGGGCAGTGTGAGGGACACAAAAATAATGAATGGAAGAGAAGAACCTGCCTTCCTTCCATGCCTTTTATACAGCCTCTCTAATGTTGACTGACATTAACGACCTTAAACATATCACATTAAATACATGATAGCGTTCCGTCAGACTGGAAAGAAGAGACACACCCTGGGCTGGACACCAGCACTAATTTCACATTACGCTCGCTGGTGCTTCTGGCTCAATGCTAACATCGGCATGCTAAAATTCCACGGGTTGGTGAACTACTCCGATCCTTTAATTGAGCAAAAGTAAAAAGATACTGCACTGTGAAAATACTTCACAAGTAAACGGGAGGATCAAAGCCTGACTGGAATATGAAAGTATCAATAAAAATGTACTTTAAGTGTGAAGGTAAAAGTGCTCATTGGTCTATGTTGCTGCTATAGATGCTTTGGTTGGTTTTGGATTCAATGACGCCTGAACGGTAGGCTACTGCAGAATAGACTGACTGATCCAGACCGTACTGTAGGATAGACTGATTGATCCAGACCGTACTGTAGGATAGACTGACTGATCCAGACTGTCCTGCTGTACAGACTTACTGATCCAGATCCAGTAACAGCCCGACAGAACCGGAACAAAATGATGTAATTCATTGTTGATCATAACCACAGCAGAATGGTTCATAATATAAAAAAGACATTTATTAGAGCTCACGGTAGTGAGGTCAATGAAGCTTGTGTCAGCCGCTGTTGGTTTGAGTATTATTATTATTATTATTATTATTCACTCTGATAGGACCACTGATCTTCTGATGCTTCAACTAAACATGAGAGAAGAAGAAATGCAGCTCATGATTCCCTCCCCTCATTTTCTGCTGAACTGTTTATTTACATAGCGCCCTGTAGCAGCAACCACACCCTCATGATGGCTGGAGATCAGTCTCTGACAGCACTGGGCAAGATCTTGGCCCAGTCCTCCAGAACTGCTTCAGTGTGGCCACATTGAGGGGTTGGTGAGCATGACCTGATCTTCTCGGGTACCACCAAAGCATCTCAGTGGGGCTCAGGTCCAGACTTTGACTAGGAGACATTCAAAGGTAGACTTCCTCTTCTGCTGGGGATGATTGTCTCGCTGCATAACCTCACAGACTGATGACCTCAAAGATTAATGACTTCACTGACTGATGACCTCACAGATGTATGACCTCACATACTTATGACTTCACAGACTGATGACCTCACAGACTATTGACCTTACAGATTGATGACCTCACAGACTGATGACCTCACAGATTAAATACTTCACAGACTAATGACTTTACAGATTGATGACATCAGACTGATGACCTCACAGACTGATGACCTCACAGACTGATGACCTCACAGACTGATGACTTCACAGACTGATGACCTCACAGACTGATTACCTCACAGACTGATGACCTCACAGACTGATTACTTCACAGACTGATGACCTCACAGACTGATTACCTCACAGACTGATGACCTCACAGACTGATGACCTCACAGATTAAATACTTCACAGACTAATGACTTTACAGATTGATGACATCAGACTGATGACCTCACAGACTGATGACCTCACAGACTGATGACCTCACAGACTGATGACTTCACAGACTGATGACCTCACAGACTGATTACCTCACAGACTGATGCCCTGATATTCTCCTTCAGTAGAATTCATGTTTCCCCCAATGAGGACGAGTCATCCTGAAGCAGCAGATCGTCTCCCCACCAGCTGGAACAGGACCCCTGTCTTCAAACAGTTAAACTTTCCACTTATCGGTTCAAAGAAGATTCTTCAACTTATCAAGTCTTCAGATTCTTACTCCTACATATTGAAATAAACAGGTTTGGCTTTTTCTGTATAACTTCAAATATTCAACACATTTCATACAAAACCATCTTTATTCAATTTTTCTTTCAAATTCATTCAAATTCAGAACAATCAAAATTCCATTCACACCAATACTTTCTTCAGAAATTGCAATCTTTAATTTACGTAAAACTAGTATTTTGGATTAAGTTTTAAGTTTCATTAAATGTGAAGATCTGACACAGTTTAGTAGAAACCAGGAAGTCTTCTGACCTCATGGAAGAGTCCAGGATCAGAACTAGAGAAGGCCCTCAGAGAGCCCAATCCTCCACCGAGGACTAGAACCTACCTCTGAACCTACTTTGTTTCTTCCTCTCTTAAACAGACATTTTTGCCAAATTTCCTATCCCTTTTCCGTATAAAACGTCTAAGCAACAAGACGCAACAGTAGCCTAGGTTTAATAAAACTTCATGCAGATTCCTCCATTAATGTCTGAGTTATTGCCATCCTTTAAATCTACCTACAACAAATTAATAGTATTTGAGTATCTTATACTCTGTAGCCGCTTGTCTATTGCATCTTCTACTTCAGTGTCTCTGTTAAGCCCATTGAGCTGCATTGAGCCCAGCTCCACCCCTAAAGGAACATCAAAGGAACCAGAGGAACTCTTAAATTCCGAGACCCAGTACAGCTCCAAAAGAACATCAAAGGAATCAAAGGATCTCTTGAAACTGAGCCCCCACTCCACCCGGTGCACTTCACTCTTAGATTTTTAGTGGGGCATTATGGGAAAGATTGTACAAAGCCACGATTCCTGTTTCCTCCCAAAATGATCAGTACAGAATCATGAAGATATTCACTCTTTGTGATGCGTTTTGTGTTATTTCCTGTTCCTCTCCCAGCCCAGAGCACCCCCGTCCCCACCACCATCACCGAAGGAACATCATAGGCATCAACAATGAAATGAAATAACAACTGTTTGGTTTATTATTTTAGAATGCTGTGTAATACGTAACATCACTGAAACATTAATCACCTCTAAGACATGATGCAACTGACATCTGGGTAAAATCTCATGCAAATCCGTCCTGCAGTTTTTCCCTTGTCTTGTTCATAACCAGACAGACAGACAAACAAATGGGGGTGAAACATGACCCCCCCTGCTCTATGGCGGAGGTAACAGTAGGAGACATTGTTGTGGTTGGGAGCAGAAAGCCTCTGCTCAGCTCTGGGATTCTCCTCTGGTGCTGCTGTGGGTGTCTTTGTGGAATGTTGTGAATTTATCTGCCGCATGTTTCAGATGATTGAGGAGAACAAACCTCCTACAGTCAGCGTCTATCTCAGGTCAACAGGAAGTTTCTGTTTTTATCAGCACCGCGTTGATTCTACTCAGCTATCGACTGGCACTTTCTTCTTCTATGCTTCTCTCCTGCATGTGTCCTTCTGTTCTTCTGCACATCGTCCACACCATCCATCCCACTACTAGTAGCCAAGTCTGACCTTCACCTTTTTTGTGGTCTATGCTGCACTCCACTTAAACATCACTATAAACACTACAAACATCACTATAGACTCCATTTCACGTGTCCAAACCATCTCATTCTGACCTGTGTTACTTTGACTCCATGATGTCTAGCCTGGGCTGTCCTTCTGATGTGCTCCTTTCTAATCCTGGCCATCCTCTTAACTTCCTAAGAACATCTGAAACATCTTCAACTCTGCCATGACCAGCTCTGCCTCCTGTCATTTGGGCCACCGTCTCTAACCCTTCCAGCAGAGCTGCTCTCACTACGATCTTAGAAACTTTTCCCCTTCACTCTTGCTTCTACTCTTCTGTCACAGATAACTCCTGAAACTCTTCTCCCCCCACTCCACACTGCCTGCACTCCCTTCTTCACCTCTTTTCTACACTCCCTGTTGCTCTGCACGGTTGACCCCAAGTACTTAAACTCCTGTACCTTATCCACCTCTACTTCTTGCATCGTCAACGTTCCAACTGACTCCCTTTCATTCACAAACATGTATCCGGTCTTACTGCCCATGACTATTCCTCTTCTCTGACGCGCTTGCCTCCACCTCTCCTGGGTTTCCTCCACCTGCTCCCTGCTCTCGCTACAGATCACAATGTTATCCACCAACATCAATGTCCACGGAGACTCCTGCCTGAACTCATCTGTCAGCCTGTCCATCACAATAGCAAACAAAAAGGGGCTCAGAGCCAATTCTTGATGCAGTCCAACCTCCACCTTGAATCAATCTGTCACTCCTACTGCACACCTCACTGCTGTGATGCTGCACTCATACATATCCTGTACCATTCTAACTTCAACTCATTTTGACCATCTCTGTACTTCTCCATCAACTCCTCAGCAAGGTTAGTGTGAAGTGGGGTTGCCGGAGGTCTTCCGAACATGAGCCAAGTCAGAATGTGTGTGAGTAGTGAGTGTGGGGTGAGTGGGGAGGGGGGAGGGGGTTAGCAGGTGAGCTGGGAAGCCTTTGGGACAAAGGTTACCCATCGTCTGTGTGCTACAGCCTGGGAGCAAAGCCATCATCCTGAGGGGAGAAACTCGGTAACAATCATTATGTTTACTCTTTACGATCACAGGCATGTCTTTTGACATTAGTTCTCTCAGAGGGGCAGTGGGTGGAGCCTATGAGGCAACTGAAGGATTGGGAATCAAACTCCATACCCTCCAATAAGTGGATTACCTCTGACCTCCTGAGCTACAGACACTGGGAGCAGATCATATGCATGAAAATGTGCCCCCTGGATGGTTTTCACCTTGTTGAAATTCTTCAGTTTTCAGCCAAACTGTAGACGTGGAAACAAGGCCTCTAAGCTTTAGCTAATGTTATTTGTTAAATGAAAAGATTCCCCCCTTGAAATGTCCTTAAATTCGTTTATTCATCCAGATCAAACAGACTGTGGCGACACGAGGAGACTGAAAACTCCAAGAGTCCAGACTGAGAAGAAATAAGTCATCAAAACAACTTAAATGAAAAATATTACAACTAGAATTCTATTTAGCACTTGGAAGTCAGATTAACACTATTTTAAGACGCTGCAAGCAGAATCATTAAATCAACATCAAAATAAAGATTGAAACCAAAAACACGGTTGTCTGCCGGAGAAGAGTGAGTTTACCAGTGGAAATAGGTTCCAACCCTCACCTATCTCCATAAGCTCAGGGTAGTAGTTTGTAAAAACAGGTAGCTGGAATAAGCTTCCCACATATGAGGGTCATAAGGGGGTGGGGCTCAGCCTTAGAGGTAGGGGAAGAGGCTTGGACATCCAGAGGGACCTCCTTTGTGTTGAAAAGAAACAGTTGAGGTGGTCCATCATCTGATCAGTATCTTCCAGGATACCTCCCTTTGGAGTTTTTCCAGGAACGTCCAACTGGGAGGAGAACCTGGCGTAGACCAGAACTCTCTGGAGGGACTAAATATCTCATAATAATACACACATTTTTCATTATATCATCTTTCAACTAAATGCCATGCTGCAGTGTCAACTTGGACCGTGAGAGGGGAGGAAGAAAGCAGATGGAAATAAGGTTGTGCTTAGAGCTGCTGAGGCCCTTAGGCGAAACTCACTCCTCTTATACAGCAGTAACACTGCTCCTATATCCTCTGCCTTAATTTGTCATACAACAGACAGCTAAGCCACTCCAATCCGCCCAACTGATTTAGGAGCTAGACTTCTTTTTGACCATGTTATTAATTTAAGATGTCATCTGTCAGGAATTGTGTGCATCCACGAGTAATTAGTATGCAGGAACGTGTTAAGCTGAATGCAGAAATCCTCTAAAAACCATAATACTGTTTCCGTCAGCAGAAAAAGAAGCTTAAAAAGTACAGGATGGGTCACCAGCCTTTAGAGACAGGTAGATGCTAACTAGCATAATTAGCAAAGTCATATTTAGATAGTATTTCAGTTGCCAGGAGTTGGTTTTGGACGTAATTAGGATTATCTGGTCACATTATGAATCCATGTAGGTAATTTATTTAGATAAATATACACTGAGTGTGAAATAAATCCGTGGCTGAGTTGGTTTAACTCAAGCCAATATTTAAGATTGCATACATATTTCATGAATTATGTATAACATGTGATTCAAATGAGTTTCCCCCCTGATGTGAATTATTGAATTTGTTCAATTTGACTGAACATGGTAGAATGTGAGTATTTAGATGATGTCATTAAAATGATATTGAAATCTTATTTCTAAGACCCCAGTATTACTGTTTAAGGGTTGGTGATGGTCTCAGGGCCGGGGCTCCGGATCCCTTGTTGTGCTGAACAGACATGCGACATGGATACCTGGACCTGGACATGTTACTAGCCTAAAGTTTTATAATATTGATGCAGAGTTTATAGTATAGGTCCCTAGCATTTACAAACGGTTCGATGCTAGTTTGCATATATTGGGCATTTCGTACATTTCGCATTAATAAGCATATAATTACCTACATAGACAATATTTCAGCAACTCTTGTTTTCATTTGAAAAGGCTTGGTGTGGTTTTAGGCTTAATATATAATTTTCCAAGAGTCAGGAACAAATGGATCCTTCTTAACTCTCTAAAACTTCTCCACTGTAGTCAGAATCAGACAGTCAGTCGCTGAGATATTGTCCATGTTGGTGATTATGATCAATCAATGCTAATCCTACTAATTATCCAACATATAGCTGCTAGCATGTGGCTGTTTGTAAGCACCACTCATTCTGTATGTTTGTAACATAATGTGCTGCGGAACATCTCCTGCCTCACTCTGCAGACAGGAGACAATACGTTCATACTTCCTCCATGAGGATTCTTCTCAGAGCTGAGCTGGTGGTGCTGGTGTCTCATCACTCACTCTGATTCATCTCTGTGCTCCTAATAAATGCTGGTCTCTCCATCCTTAAGCCGCACATTTTATCTCCTCTGAATAAATCTGCTTCAAACTACAAATGAGAAACTCTCTGACACGCTGGTTATCCTGGAACCAGTTCATGTTCACTGGTTCTATTATCAGCACAACCTTATGGAGACACACACACTCACTCACACACACAATAGACACACACACACACAGATACACAAACACACTTTTTCAAATACACAGACAAACAAAGACACACACACACAGACACGCACAAACATACGCACACACACACACACACACACACACACAAACGTATACAGACAAAGACACACAGACACACAGACACAGACACAAACATACAAAAACACAAACAGACACACACACACATGTAAACAGACAGAGACACACACACATACCCACAGACACACACAAACTCAGTCACACTCATTTAAAGCAGACCTGTATACTAATAATCCCTCAGGGGAACCCAATAGATACGAGTGGTTATCTTCTGTTGACATCATAATCTAGTATTTTCTCGTGCTGCTGGTTGATCGAACCGTGATTCACGAGCAGAAGCTCAACAAGAAATGCAGAGGAGTGTGTTCCTGGTGATCGTAGGGATGAAGAAGTGAATCAGACAATATTTGACTCATGTTTAAACAAAATCAATGGCTTCAACTGACTGTTGACTATAAATTGATGTAGGCTAAGTTTTCCTTAATACTGATAGAAACTGTTAAAAAATGTAAAATGTATATAACAACAGTATTTAAAGAAAATGATATCAGTGTTATGTTTATATAATCTTCTTCTGTGGTCAAAATTCAATGACTCTTTTTACTGCAGACTCCAAAGTATGGTTTCCACGGTAATAGATTCCCAACTTATTACAAATATGGTTTGTCTCTGTAGTTTCAGTTACTCTATAGTTTCGATCATTCTCTAGTTTCAGGGTTTTTTTAAGTTTCAGTAACTGTAATTTCAGTTTCTTTGTAGTTTCAGTCCCTCTTGTGTTTCATTTACTCTGATGTTCCCGTTACTCTGTAGTCTCAGTTAACCCTGATGTTTCAGTTTTCTCCATAGTTTCTGGAGGTGTTTCCTCCTTCAGACTGTATGATCCTACCTTTCTTACACCATCCACCCCTTACCCGGATGGTCCTCAAAGATCTAAAGTCGTCCCACATGACTGATTTCAGTTTCTTTTAGTGGAGATGGAGATCAGTGAGGTCTGTCTCCATGGTAGCCATGTCAGGTTCTCAACATATGTCAAAAACACCAGTAATAACTAAATGAAGTAAACGTACATGAGATGATGACCAGCATATCACAGACTGTTAAAGTAGTAAGATGGTAACCCTCCTCTCCTTCACGTCTTAATCTCATCTAACAGCTCTCTATTCTTAAACTGATGTTTCCGCTCCAGCCTCATGTGACTTTTGACCTGGCCTCCAGAGAGTTTAGTAGGAGGAGGATTGTTTTGGGCAACGCATGTCATGTGACAACACCTCCATCACAGCTCAGCATCTGACCTGCAGTTGCTGAGACGGATCTCCTCCCTCTCTTTCTCTCTCCGCCGGACCGGTCTGCCTCTGCTGTGGCCCCAGAGAAACGGTTCCTCTCTTATTCAATTACTTCAGCAGGCAGAGGCTGATCCTGGGCAGTGAGAGGCTCGGGGACACGCTCTAGTTCATTCCAGCCTCCTGACTCAGCCGTTAAACAAAGAGGCCCATAAATTCTAAAATGTGCTCTTACAAGCTTCATTTCACCTTTTCCTCTCATCTACTTCCCCTAAATGTCTCAAAGCTTTCTCCTCAAATGATCCCTAATCCCTCCGCTTCCAGACTCGTCTGGCACAAATTCACTCTGCAGAAAATTACCGTAGAGTTTGTGATGGAGAGCAGCACAAGAATAAATACCATCAATATTTCTACTCTTGATATACATATCAGTGTGTCGCTTGGGCAACAAGATTCCCACACCGACACACTGACTGCTAAGATACACAAAGAGAGACCTTGACCTTTTCACTGTGTGAACCCGGACTGTTTCACTGTGTGAACCCGGACTGTTTCACGATATGAACCCAGACTGTTTCACTGTATGAACCAGGACTGTTTCAACGTGTGTGTGTGTGTGTTGACAGGGTGCGGCTGGAGGCATTCTCAGACAACAGCGGGAAGCTCCAGCTCTCTCTGCAGGAGATCATAGAATGGCTGACAGTAAAAGACGAGGAGCTGTCGGAGCAGCTACCCATAGGGGGCGACGTGGGTGCCGTTCAACACCAGAGGGAGTTCCACCAGGTAACGTAGATGATACTTCCACCGAAAAATACTGATTTTGTCCAAGTGGAAATCAAGTTCCGTAGGACTTTTATCCACATAAGAACATAAACATACATCTTTGGACAGATTTATAGACACACACTGTGGGAAAGGATCTGCCCTCTCAGTGACTAAATCCTAAACACTACCAAACTGTATGAAGAACTGGTATCACATAGACTAGATCCACCAAGACCTGATTACTACCAGCCCTGTTCAATCACATAATCACTTCAGTGGATCATCTTCAGAAGAAAGATGTTGGTGCCTAGGTCCACCAGTAGAAAACTATGCCAAAATCAACAGATATTCCAGAGGTAATTGATATCCATCAGTCTGGGAAGGGTTCCAAAGCTGTTTCTAAGGTTCTGGGTCTCTACGGGTCTAAAATGAGACACATTATCTACACATGTAGAAGACCTGGAATAGGAGTAAGCCCTCATAGCTTCAGTAGTAGACCACCTTCCAAAGTTCCACCAAAAGCACGGTGAAAGATAATTCAGGAAGTCACAAAAGATCCAAAGAGAACATCCAAGGACCTGCAGGCCTCTGTCACCTCAATAAAGTTTAGAGGTCATGGCCTGACTGACTGTCAAAGACACTGTGCTTAAATAGCTTAAATAGCTCATGGGAGCGTGGTGAGGAGGAAGCCAGTGCTGACCCAATAGATCATCAAGGCTGGTCTGAATTTACCCACAACATACCTTGATTAACCTCAGAGCTTCTAGGAGAATCTTCTCTGAACTAATGAGTGGAATATTGAACTTTTTGGTTCCATCTGGTGGGAACCAAACACATCATTCCTGCTGCTTCAGGACCAGGATGACTGGCCATCCTTGAAGGAAACATGGATTCTACTGAAGGAGAATGTCAGGTCATCAGTCAGTGAGGACATCAGTCTGTGAGGACATCAGTCTGTGAGGACATCAGTCTGTGAGGACATCAGTTTGTGACGTCCTGCAGGGAGACAATAATGCCCAGCAGAAGAGGAAGTCCATCTTTGAATATCTCCTACTCAATGTCTGGAACTGAACCCCCCTGAGATACTGTGGTGGGACCTGAGAAGATCAGTTGATGTTCACAAACCTTCCAATGTGGCTGCAGTAAAGCAGTTCTGGAGAGAAGGGTGGGACCAAAATTACGCCACAATGATGTCAGAAATTGATCTCCAGGTGTTGCTGCTTCTTTGGAGAGCAGACTCAAAAACGGATGGAGAATTTCTGGAGAACGTGATGGTTCTGTCATTGAAATGGAGAGGCCAGTGTTTGGAGTCCACAGAGAGTCTTAAGAGCAGATTTGGATGTCTGCTGAGTTCCCTGTCCTACATGACTCCATTCTAATTCATTTCTTTCATCACTGACACCACTGCATGTGAATGCTGCCTTGCATGATAGGAACGCCAAGGAGCAGTTCTAACTTGGGATGCTTCTATGGTTCATGTAGAAATCAGTAACTTATCGATCCTTTATTAAAGATTCAAAGATATGTTAGTATCCGTACCAGAGCCAATCCCCCTGAAATGATAACTATAGGGATCTACCTGGAACAAATTTCTGAAATTACCTTTGAGATTTTGTAATGTTACATGACTTGATGATGATGTGAGCCAGGCAAACCTCACCTGATGTCAAAGGTTTTTCACCACCTGCTCACTGCTCTCACTACAGATTACAATGTCATCCACAAACATCAATGTTCACGGAGACTCCTGCTTGACCTCATTGGTCAGCCCGTCCATCACCATGGCAAACAAGAAAGGGCTCAGGGCCCATCCTTGGTGCAGTCCCACCTCCACCTTGAACCCATCCAACACTCCTACTGCACACCTCACCCCTGTCATGCTTCTCTCACACATATCCTGTACCACTCTAACATACTTCTCTGTCACTCCAGACTTCCTCATGCAATCCCACAATTCCTCCCTTGGCTCTTTGTCGTACACTTTCTCAAAATCCACAAAGACACAATGTAACTCCTTCTGTCCTTCTCTGTACTTCTCCATCAGCACTCTCAAGGCATACGTCTAATCTGCAGTGATCTTTCTTGGCATGAAACCATGTTGCAGCTCTCACCACTTCTTAACCAAGCTTCAATGACTCATTCCCAGATCTTCATGTGCAGCTCATCAATTTTATATCTCTGTAGCTGATACAGCTCTGAACATAACCCTTGTTCTTGAAGATCACCAGCAGTACACCTTTCCTCCATTCCTCAGGCATCCTCTCACTCTCCAAGATAGTCTTGAACAATCTAGTTAAAAGCTCCACTGCCCTCGCTCCTAGACACCTTCATACCTCCAACAGTATGTCATTAGGACAATCCGCCTTTTCTCTCTTCATCCTCTTCACAGCTGCTTCCTCTTCTTCCTTACTGATCCTTTGAACTTCCTGATTTTGTCACATGATCCACCTCTCTCTCTCTCTCTCTCTCTCTCTCTCTCTCTCTCTCATTTTCTTCATTCATCAGTTCTTCAAAGTTCTCCCTCCATCCTGTCCTCACAGTTTCATCACTCACAAGAACATTTCATGGAATTTCCTATTTTTCCTCATAATTCCCCTCATCCTTATTTCCTCTTTCAGTACCCCCCCCCCTTCACTGATGCTTCGCCTCTATGAAATGTTCCACTTTTCGCTGCATACTTTATTATCTTAGACGCCTCGGCTTCTTCTGGACGCACTGAAACTATTCTGACAAAGCAAAGAAATGGCGTCCCAGTTTTCTACAGAGAATTAAAGCGTTTTAAGACACATGAATTATTGATCTTAAGTGGATTCATTCTGGTGTGTGTAAGTGTGTGTGTGTGTCTGAGTGTGTGTGTGTGTGCATGTCTGAGTGTGTGTGATTGTGAGTGTGTGTAGTTGTGCTGTTGGAGCAGAAGACTTTTGGAGCATAGAGATCTTTTTTTATTGTTATTGCTGGTAAAGTGAACATTCCTTCAGTAGGATGACTCTCCTGCATTTAGCGGCTGCAGGATCTTCTCATCCTGGGGCAGGAGGGAAATTACATGAAGATTTTTAAGACTATCAAGAGGAGGAGTAGAAGGAGCATTCCCACGTTAAGAGCAAATCAGTGAGGTCACTTCCTGCCTCTGTGCATTCTCTGCAGCATTTGAATCGAATTAAAAAAACATGGCTGAGGGAATTCTTCAGCTTAAAGACAGAGGAGAGGGTGAAGGAGACTTCTTCTCTGGGAGTCTTAACTTGTGCCACAGTTAAATATATTGTTATGTTTGCTCTTTGTGGGTGTTATCAGGTCCACTTGGCTCCAGTCTTCTTATTCAAGCTGTCCATTTCCAGCTGGAAGTGAAATCTCTTCATGCTGTGAGAGGATTGAATCTTCAGCTGAATAACATCATGATGTGCTGGCGGGACGTGGCTCACCTGTAGTCTGCTCAGCACCAGGCATGGATTAGTGCAGAAGAATTATGGTTGGCTTTCTTCAAGGTCCGCCACTCACAGCGAGCTCTTTAGCTGAGCAGAGATTTGCACAAAATGTTCTGTTGAGTCTGGACTACTGCACTGCCAAAATATGCGTCACAGAAAGAGGACAAAGTGGGTGTGAGTTGGTGAGTTATATTATCTGGTTACCATGGTTACCTCTCAGTCGGTGGGAATTATTACCTGGTTACCATGGTAACCTGTCAGTGGGTATATTACCCGGTAAGGATGGTGACCTTTCAGTGAGTGGGATATACTACCTGGTCTCCATGGCGACCTTTCAGTGGGTGGGGTATATTATCTTGATACCTGTCAGTAACCATGCTAACCCCTCCACCACGCACCTCCTCCTCCTCTTTCTACTCCTCCTCTGAAGGCGTCATGATGAAAGCAGCTCCTTCCTCTGTCCACTCTGTCTCATTGCAGGTTTTCATGGAGGACATCAAGTCCCGAGGGCCGTTCATTTACTCTGTCCTGGAATCGGCCCAAGCCTTCTTGGCTCAGCACCCCTTCCAGGAGCCAGAGGAGACCCTGACTGAAGGAAAAGGTCTGCCCCCTTTCTGCCCTGTGCCAACTGCTGAGTCAGCCATAATGTCAAATCATGACCTCCCACAGCTGGTTTGGTTTGGTGGGAGTGGGTAATCTGTCCTTAGTGGTCCGGTCCCTGATGTCAAAGCTGGTGGAGCTAATTACTCAGCAGCTCTACCGGAGAGTCAGACAGACGATGCCGTCTGTGGTTGAACATGTGACCCTAAACCAGAAATACCCTTGCCATTACTGTTCCTGACGGTGATGTAACCCTCATAACCTTGGACCATCCTGGTTACTCTCTTTTTCTTTTTTCCTCTCTGTTTTCCTTCTATTCTTCATCCCTCTGTGTGTCCCCATCTGAACTCCGCCCTTCCGCTGCAGAGCTGTCTCCACACCGCCGAATCTTAAATGTGAGCCGTTCAGTGTGGAAGCAGGCAAACGTGGCTAGTGATCTGTGGGAGAAGCTGACAGCACGCTGTGTGGACCGCCACAGGTCTGACACTATCACTGTGACACTAAACACAGCTACTGCTCATCAACGCCAGAGAGGAGGCCAAACTTAACTCCCGATTCTAAATCCTCCTCTGGTCGCTGGTTATTTCAAAAATAAACTTTGTACCTGTTACTATGTGAGATTAATCTGTTACTTTGTGAGTCCATATGGGTTGAATCCAAGCAAATTGACCTTTGTTTTTGGCTTCAAGATGTTTCACCTCTCATCCAAGAGGCTTTTTCAGTTCTAACTGGCTCACGGGGAGTGATTTGATAGAAATACACTCTCCCAGCAGCAGGGTGTTGGTGGGGAGCACCTGTTACAGTTGCAACTTCAAGTGTGACAGAATACATTTAACAGGATGTCTGATAACTATTAACTAAGCAAATATTATCTATCATTTAAACATTTCTGAAAACATCAGCTTGTAGAATAATTTAGATATGATTTATGTAACTACAGATGCTACAGATTTAGATTCTGATTCTGAGGTTCTAATGGTTCTTTTAACTGTGATGAAACCTCCTCAGACACATGGAGAGGACGTTGGAGCGTCTCTTACAGATCCAAGCAGCGATGGAGGAGCTGGGCGTGGCTTTGGAGCAGGCTGAGGGCGTCAGAGATGCCTGGGAGCCTGTAGGAGATCTGTTCATCGACTCTCTGCAGGACCACATAGACGCCACCAAGGTAGACCTCCAGAAACCTTCTACATACGTGTACATCATCATTACTTTCAGAGATCAATGGGTTCTAGAAGTGGAGTAAGTTCTTGGAGTTTATGGCTTCCAGGTAGAGCTGATGAGTCACACTCTGACGTTCTAATAATACATACAATTTATTTATAATGCACTTTACATTTGGATCAAATCTCAAAGTGCTACAAGGTAAAAGCACATAAAAGCATCAATAAAAAATATAACAATAAGACCAAAAAGCAGCAATGTTAATTAAAAGTTATAGGTTCTGCTTAAAAGGAAAGGTTTATGTAATCTTTTAAAAGTCTCAGTCATCTGTGGAGCCCTCAGGTGGTCAGGGAGGGCATTCCACAGACGAGGGTCAGCAGAACAGAAGGCCCGATCACCCATGGTGCTGAGCTAAGTCCGGGGAAGGAGGAGGCGGTATGAGTGGGTAGAACGGAGGGATCGTGTTGAGGTCAGTGGGGTGAGTAGTTCTTTCATGTAGGGGGGTGTGTTACCATGGATGCACTGGTGAGTGAGGAGAGAGATCTTATAATCAATCCTGGTGGAGATGGGAAGCCAATGGAGGGAATGAAGTACGGGGATGATGTGTTCGTGTTTACGAACTCTCATCAGGATCCTTGCAGCACTGTTTTGAACATACTGAAGTCTGATCCCGATGAAAAGGGCATTATAGTAATCCAGTCGGGAGGAGACAAACGCGTGGACCAGCTTTTCAGCATCGCATAAGGTGACTGAAGAACGGAGTTTTGAAATATTTCTGAGATGGTGAAAGGAGATCTTGCAGATGTGTTTGATGTGGAATTCAAAAGTGAGTTGAGGGTCAAATGTTAAGCTGAGGTTGGTGACTGGTTGGTGACAAGCGCGGAGAGTTGACAGGGGAGATGATGATGACGATGAGGATGGAGAAGCTGCGTAGGTACATGTGTCAGTTTTCATATAGATCAGCGTAGCAATGGAATGAGAGTCCATATTGACTGATGACATGGCCAAGGGGGGGCATGTACAGTATGAAGAGAATGGGGCCAAGGACTGATCCCTGGGGGACCCCAAAAGTGATGGTGTGTGTCCGGGACCTTGAACTTCCAAGGGAAATTTATTCTGTTCTGTCGGTGAAGTAGGTTTGAAATCAGTTTAGGGCGGTAGCAGTGAGTCCAATGCTGTGATGTATGCGGTGTAGGAGTATTCCATGGTCAACAGTGTTGTAGGCAGCAGACAAATCAGGGAGAATCAGGAGGGAAGGTGAACCAGCATCTGCTGCCATCCGTAGGTCATTTGTGACTCTAAGCAGAACTGTTTCTGTGCTGTGGGCGGAGCGGAAACCAGACTGAAAGGTTTCAAAGAGGTTGTTGTATTTGAGGTGGTCCTGGAGGTGGGTCGAGGACGCAGGTGGAGGGTTTCATCGTCCGGATGATATTCTCAACCTCTTGCTTGTGAGACCTGAAGCCTTGTAACGCCGCTCAAGGACACGCCCAGCTGCCTTAATTTTCCGTAGCGCGCTGGTGAACCAGGGGGCTGAGCGGGAGAAGGTGACTGTTCTAGTTTTTACAGTGGCGTGACGATCCAGGATGCTACTCAGGGATTTATTGTAGAAATCCACTGAGTCATTGGCTGATACAAAGTTTGCAGAAAGAAAATGCTGGAGGTCGACTGTCCTGGTTTCTGGGTTGAGGTTTTTCAAATTCCTGAGGTAGATTTGATGTTTGGGCTTGATGAGGGGGGACACAAGTAACAATTCCATGGAGACGGCCTTGTGGTCGGACACACCCAGATCATACAGAACAAGATTGCTGAGAAGAGCCAGTGATGACAAGATCCAGAGTGTGGCCCATGGTGTGGGTGGGGACATCGACAAGTTGCCTCAGATTAAAACAATCCAGTAGTTGGAGAAATTCGGATGAAAAAGGCAGGAAGGGGAGTTGACATGAATGTTCATATCTCCAAGAACTATAATAGAGGCAGAGGTTTTGCAAAAGATCGAAAAAAGGTTGTACATCTCAGAGATGAAGGCTGGGTTTGATTTGAGTGGTGGGTAGATTAGAAGTATGGTCATGGAGAAAGGGGGCTTACAATTAAATTGTAAGCCACTCCACGTCTTCTAACCCGCTCAGTGAGTAGCTTTATTGAGGAAACTCCAGGACTAGTGATCAGAGCGACAGCGTTCTGATGAAGCGTCTGAGACGCGGCGGTGTGTACGTCAGACCAATGGAGTGATCGGAGCGGGAGTAAACAAACTTAGAACAGCAACTTTGAACGTAACGTGAAAGAGTCCAAGTTGTTTAATAACCGATATGCACAACGGAGTGTTGTAGTTGTTGAATTTCATCAGTTGGGTGGCGGAATAATTTATCATCATGCCATTCGTAGAGACTAGCCTGTGATTAGCCGTCAGCCACGGACGAGACGCAAAGAGGACGTTATTAGCCCTTATTTTCATTGACTTGACTCCCAGAAAAAAGCCATCAAACACAGAAAGTGATCAACAGCGGCTTTTGGTGAAAGTGTCACGGGGGCAGTGATGAACAAGACGGATAAACAAACTGACATCAACGATGAACAAACAAAAACTGACATAACGATGAAACAAACAGCAACAGGCAGGCAGACCGTCACCAGTCTCGTTAGAATCTGTACAAATACAATAATAAATACAAATACGGATAGAAATCCAAAAGGTTTGCCGGTGAGCAACAATAAAGGTATACTTGTTGGTTTATAATATTGCAGGCTGTAGAACTCTGATGGATAAGCGGCGAACAGACAACGCAGCGTGCTCTCCATCTAGCGTCCAGACTGCAACTCAATTCTCGTTACGTTCTAGACCTCCGCTGAGAAGGCACCGTGTTTGGAACAGGCCAAGATCATGTCTGTTCAGGGGGGTCATAATATTTCTGACGTCAAATGATGATTAGTGCATAACAAATAGCAAAAACACTGCAAAAAATGAACGTCAAGGAAGTAAAAAAAGATTTTTTTTTCTCTTAAATTAGTCAAATTTCTGTCTTAAAAAATAATTTTGTTTTGCGTCGGTAAATTTCTGAATTAAAGAATCTCATATTGTCTGAATCAGATTCAAAAAAAGTTTAAAAGAACGTGGAAACCCAACTAAGTTTTATGTATCAAATATATTAACAAAAATAATATCAAATTAGAAATGATGAAATGAAAAATGAGCAGTAAAATGTCGAGATGAGTAAAATAAATCTTAAACCATAAAATAAATAAAAATCATAAAATCATTTTTCATCTTTTTATTATAAATGAAATCCAGCGATACCCCGTCTCTCGCCCAATACCTGCGCGATCCTGAGCAAGCGGTTATGGATAATGGAGGAATTAATGAACTAATGAATGAATGAATGAACTAATGATTGAATGAATAAATGAATGATATGTGGGTTGTGGCATCACATGTCTGACCTCACACTGGACCTCATCTTATTCAACATAACTGAACCTGAGCGAAGTTTGGGTCTGTCTTCTCTGCTTCTCCTTTACCCTCATCTATCTGCTGCAGCTGTTTAAGGAGGAGCTGACCCACCTGAAGGAGGGTATGAAGCAGGTAAATGACCTGGCCCACCAGTTGGCCATCTCTGATGTCCACCTGTCCATGGAAAACGCCCGCGCCCTGGAGCACCTGAACAGCAGGTGGAAGGTTCTTCAGGTAGGGTTCAGCAGATTGTTTCTAAGGACACATTTAGTGATGGATGTCTGAGGTGGGACCGCCGCCAACCCCAGCCACTTCATGCCCTTTATCTTCTGTAGCTTATTATACAGTTTGTTTTCAGGATGATGAGGCTGGGTAAATGTGTGCCAACTGTTAGATGATCAATCTCAACAATACGGCTTCAAACATCTTCACTGGGAGGGCGCTCGGATATGGACCCAAAATGTGACAACAACGGGATTTGATCCCAGAGAAGGATTTTGGCTGATGAATACCAATTATGTCCTCCAGAGGGCACTACATGCACACCATACAACCTCTGACTGTGACATTATTCAGTGTTTTTATTTTAATCTAGTGATGCACACTGTAAAAAATGAATGCAGACCAGGAGATAAGAGTGTTTAGGATGAGAAATGAAGATAAGAGTGTTTAGGATGACAAAATGAAGATCAGAGGTGAAGATGAGAAGATTGGAATGAGAGATTAGAGATGAAGATGAAGAATTAGGATGAGAGGTGAAGATGAGAGTTGAAAACGAAACATTAGGATGAGCGTTGGAGATGAGAAAAGATGTAAAATTAGGATGAGCGGTGGAGATGGGAGATTGCGATGAGAGGTGAAGATGAGAGATTGCGATGAGAGATAAGAGATGAACATGAAAAATTAGGATGAGATATGGAGCTGAGAGATCAAGAAGAGAGGTGAAGATGAGAGGTAAACCCACACAAGAAGAATCTGAAGCTTTCACTCTTAAAGGATTTTGAAATTTGAAAGAATAGGGAGTGATGGAATTGTTGAACTGGACTACATCTCGCTGCTACGCAGAGATGTATGAATACATCATCTGAAGACCTTCATCTCTCATCCCTGTAGCGGACACAAGTGGTACTCTACAGCCAGAATCCCTCTCTTTGAGACAAAATCCCAGTTTTGTCTCAATGTGGGTCCAGATGAGGAAACCTCCTGGTCATATTCCACAAAAACTGTGTAAAATAACATGAACTTTGTGGTATTTCTATCAAATACGATGCAGTAGTTATCAGAGGGGTTTCTGGGCAAATTCACTGATTGTTTTGTTTCATGGTGTTACTGTAATATAATGATGTTAGAGCCTTTTATAGAAAAACATCAGCTGAGGAGAGTAATGTTGTTATTTTTTTTGTTTAATCTCAGATTACTCACACATAGTAACAGAGTACTCACACATAGTTACAGATTACTCACATACAGTAACAGATTACTCACATAGTAACAGAGTACTCACACTGTAACAGATTACTCACACATAGTAACAGATTAATCACACATAGTAACAGTTTAATCACACATAGTAACAGATTACTCACACATAGTAACAGAGTACTCACACTGTAACAGATTACTCACACATAGTAACAGATTACTCACACATAGTAACAGATTAATCACACATAGTAACAGATTACTCACATAGTAAATGAGTACTCACACTGTAACAGATTACTCACACATAGTAACAGATTACTCAGATAGTAACAGATTACTCACGCACAGTAACAGAGCACTCACACGTACCAGATTACTGACACAGTGACAGATTGAAGATTCTTCTCCTTACCTGCTGCTCCTCAGAGACACTTCAGCAGGAAGGAGACTACATTCATATTCAGCTCATGTTTGTGTGTATGAACCTGGATCAGTTCAGGAACAAAGTTCCTCTGACTATTCTCTCCGGGTCTTCTCAGGGTTCAATCGAGGAGCGGCTGAAGCAGCTTCAGGATGCTCACCGAGACTTTGGCCCCGGATCACAGCACTTCCTCTCCAGTAAGAGTCCTGTTTGAAGGGGGATCATGAGCCATGGGTCAACGGGTAGAACTTACAGTACCAGGTTTAAATCCGGTTTAAGGTTAAGTTAAGGATAGAGTAAGCCAGCCTTAAGGCTGATTTAGGACTAGTTATTAATATTAGGATATTAAGATGTGTGTGTGTGTGTGTGTGTGGGTGTGTGTGTGTGTGTGTGTGTGTGTGTGTGTGTGTGTGTGTGTGTGTGTGTGTGTGTGCGCGCGCGTGCGTGCGTGTGTGTGTGTGCGTGCGTGGGGGCGGTGTCATATTTTTTGAATGATTCCCTGTGTGTTTTTGCAGGTTCAGTCCAGATTCCGTGGGAGCGGGCCATCTCCCCAAACAAAGTGCCATATTACATCAAGTAAGTCCCACCTCAGGGTGACAGTAGGTCAGCAGGTTGGGTGTTACCATTATGATGAGTGGAGCAGGAAGGTCCACCTCTGAGGTTCGCAATAACTTTAATTTATTTACACGTTTACATTTGTTACCACAAACGTCTGGTGAAAAGGTATCATCCAATCTGTTCTCTGATCAGCTGCTGTCCCTCTCTGTCTACTTGAAAATGATCCACCTTCTTCATAATTTAGAACCTTCTCACTGATGTCTCTATTGTCTGTGGATAGGTAGATGTGGGTGTGTATGTATGTGAGTGTATGTGTATATGTTTATGTGTGTGTGAGTGTATTTGTGTGTTTATGTGTGTGTGCGTGTGTGAGTATGTATGTGCTTGTGTGTTTGTGTGTACATGGGTGTGTGAGTATGTATGTGTGTGTGTGTGTTTGCATGGGTGTGTGAATGTGAATATGTATGTGTGTGTGAGTATGCGTGTGTGTGTTTGCATAGGTGTGTGAGTATGTGTGTGTGTGCATGTGTATGTGCGTTTGATGAATTTCTTGTTGTATAGAGGAAGTATTTTGTATGGTTGGTATGTATGGATATTATTTATCTTCCTAATGATCGTACGGGCTTCTGATGGATGGAGGCTCTCAGCGATGAAACTCTGCAGTAAAGAGGCTCCTGGGTCTGAGCGGACTTGATGCTTCAGGTTTCGTTATTTACTTTGATACCATTCTTTGAAGAATTCAGCCCAGAAGTGGACGCAGAGACTGGCATTAAGTGAAAAGGGTTTTATTATCCGTCTTACTGGGTTGGGTCGTTGTTGCAGCAGACCAAGAAAAGTACTGGTGATGCCCCGCTCCCCAGCAACCCTCTACAGCTCATCCTGGAGGATTCTGAGGCTTTCTAAGGCCAGATGGTAGAGACCCAGAACTCCTTCCAGAAAATTCTGGGTCTACCTCGGGGTCATCCCCCAGTTGGACGTTCCTGGAGAACCTCCAAAGAAAGGCTCCTGATCAGATGATATAACTAGCCAACTGATGTAAGGAGACGGGGTCCAAGTCCAGGTATCAGTGCAACATAACTGCCTGATGTCTGAGAAGAACCAAACTGACCTTCTGGTTTGAGCCCAATGAGGAAGAACCTCAGAAGATGTTGCAGGATAAGTTTTACATAGTAGTTAGATAAAAAATTGTGTGTGTTCCTAAGATGACATCAAGACCCCTGACCTACTGAGCTGCACTTACTGACCACTGCTCCCTCCTCCATCTCTCCTATAAAACATGAACCTCTCTTCTTCTGTCTCCTCTCAGCCACCAGGCTCAGACCACCTGCTGGGACCATCCAAAGATGACAGAGCTGTGTCAGGCGCTTGGTCAGTGTCTGAAAGCTCCGTCCCGCAGCTCATTAAGGGGGGGTACAGTAGAGAGCTGATGCTCCTCACAAAAATAAAGTTAACGTAACAGAGGAACAGCTGTTGCTCTGATGAACATGTCTCTCTCTTGCTCTCTCTCCATCAGCTGATCTGAACAACATCAAGTTCTCAGCCTATAGAACAGCTATGAAGCTACGGAGGGTTCAAAAGGCTCTGAGACGTACGTATGGAGACACTTCCTTTCCTGTTTCTGTCTCTCTCTCTCTCTCTCTCTCTCTCTCTCTCTCTCTCTCTCTCTTTCTAAAAATAAGTTCTATAAATGAAGACATACTATATAATAGTTCTATAAATGAAGACATGCTATGTAATAGGACATCTTATAAACATGTTGGGATAAATACACACATAATAACAACCACAACAAAATATCAAAGTTGTTGATGAACTCTGTAGCTCATTTTGATGGTCCACCAGATAATTACACGTTTAACCCCCCAAATCAAATCCGCAAATCCGATCCGTGTCACCGCTCCTCAAACTTCTGCTCCAGCTGAGGTAGGAGTGAAAAGGGTTCATACAAAAATATGTGCGTGTGTGTGTGTGTGAGAGTAATTGAATAAAATAACTTTATCGTCATTGTTCCAGAACAATGAAAGGCAGTTTAGCAGCGTGCAAAATAAATAATACAAAATACAATTTTGCACAACAAAACAACACAAGGCCATAGCAAAGAATGTGTTGCGGTACACCAAGTATAGTCCAAAAAACAGGGGGGGTGTAGAACATTCATCAAACCTTCCATGTCTCACATGGAAGGTAGGATGAATGTTCATGGATCTTGGAAGTTTGTTTCATAGATATGGGATTTATGACTCTACATAAAAAGGTCCAATGAAAGGGGGTGCTAACTTACATGATGTCTCGAGAGGTGAGCCACACTTTCTCACCAGGGCGGTCTGCAATGCCACGATTGTGGGCAACGTTACGTGGAAGAGCTGACTGCACCTCTCTCCTTATGTGGCGACAGCGCTGTTTATTTGCCTGCATGGACGGCACAGCCACATCGACCTCCTGAGTGGGAAACAAGGGGGTTTGGTATCTAAGTGAGGCCATAAAAGGGGACTGTGTAGGTCAAGGAAGTTTGGGCATATTCCATTCATGGCAGATGTGTGCTCCAAGAGGATGGTTGACGGCTGGTGACAGACCGCAGTGGAGCCTCCAAGTGCTGGTTAGGTTGGTATCCAGAAGACAGACCCACACAGTCCCCAGAGCCCGACAAAATGCTTTCCATACTTGAGAGGAAAATTGCAGACACAATGTCCTGAGGGATGCCATGGAGTCTGAAGACGCGCTTCACAATCAGATGTGCTGTCTCAGAAGCAGAGGGCAGCTTGGACAGGGGTACAAAACGTACAGACTTGGAAGAACGGTCTACGATAGTGAGAATAGGTGTGTTACCTTCTGAGACGGGGAGGCCCGTGACAGAATCTACTGCAATGTGAGACATACTTCGACGGGTGACCGGCAGGGGGCGGAGCAGTCCAGCTGGTGGATGGGCAAATACAAGGCAGGCCGAGACAAACTTCTGGACGTCTTTCGATGTTGAGGGCCCGCCAGAACTTTTTTTTTTTTTTACAAAGGAGAGGGTGATATCCTGGATGGCACGTCAGCTTAGAAGAGTCGGCCTACTACAGTACCCGAGACCTGGTAGACTGGGGAACAAACAAGCAGTTAGGAGATCCGTCACCTGGATAGAGTTGAGCGTCCTGGACCTCCTTCACAAGATTTTCTATGTCCCATTTTGCAGTTCCCACCACACAGGACCAAGAATGGTTTCCTGTTCAGAGTCCAGCTTCTCTGTGTCAGCTTGGCGAGAGAGAGCATCTGGTTTCGTGTTACAGGAGTCAGGACGGTAGGTGAAGGTGAAGTTCAACCGGCCAAGAAGAAGAGCTCACTGAGCTCGGCCGGAATTAAGACGCTTGGCCGCACGGAGGCAGGAGAGATTTTCTTAGTGAGTCAAGACCACGAACGGGTGCTCAGATCCCTCCAGCCAATGTCTCCACTCCTCCAGAGCCAGAACACCAGCCAACAATTCACAGCCTCCAACGTCATCATTCCTCTCCGCTGGTGTCAGACGTCTGGAGAAGAATGCGCAGGGGTGTAGTTTTTGGTCTTGAAGCGAGCGTTGAGAGAGCACCGCTCCCACTCCGGACTCCGAGGCATCAACCGCCATCACAAATTGTAGAGCAGGATCAGACTGTTAGAGAATTTATTTTGAGTGTGTTGAATGCAGCCTCTGCATCTGGTATCCACTAATATGGAGTAGTGGGGGTGGTGAGCTTAGTGAGGGGGACTGCAACCCTACTGAAGTGCCAAATAAAACGTCTATAAAAGTTTTCAAACCCCAGGAAACGTTGCAATTGCTTCTTGGTAGTGGGTCTCTCCCAATCAGTCACAGCCCGGACTTTAACAGGATCAGTCTTCACACATCCCCTCTCAATGATAAATCCCAAAAATTATTTAGAGGAGACATGGAACTCACATTTATCCGTCTTAACAGAGAGCTTGTTCTCCAGAAGTCGTCTGAGAACCATTTTCACAAGCTGGATGTGTTCCTCCTGCTTCTTGGAAAAGACTAAAATGTCATCTGAGTAAACAAAAACAAGAAGATTGAGCAAGATGTCATTTACCAACGCTTGGAAGACCGCAGGTGCGTTAGCTAGGCCGAACGATGGTTCCGCGGGAAAGCCAACTGGAGAACTAACAGATGGAAGAGCTGACTTGAGACAGTTTTAATGGCAGAAAATACACCAGCTACTAATAGAGGTGGGGGTCCTATCTATCTAAGGGTTATGTAACAACGAATATGGAATGGCTCTGTGCAACACGCTATTACAACTGGAGGTGCGTGGGGTGAAGGGATAAAAAAAGAAAATTATCATTTTGTGGTGATGACCCTACAGATTGAGTTTTGGGGGCCAGTTTGGTGAGTGATGCAAACCAGAAGCTTAACGTCCAGGGTGTTAACATCTTTGGGTTCAAACAGTCTCTCCACAGTCAATGCCCGCCTGATCCAGGAAATTTATATCTGCACCAGAGTACACCAGAGCTTGCAGAGATAAAAAAAAACAACTATTGTTGCAGGACAGGGAAACTCCAACCATCAACCTTGTGTTTGGGGGAGGAGAAAAAGTTAAGTGGCTCATCAGGGCGTCGTGTAGTGTCTTACTTCCCCTTGCCTCTCTGTGTGTTCCAGTGGACCTGGTGGGCCTCAGCAGCCTAGTCGAGGTGTTCCGGGAGCAGGAGCTGCAGCAGGGGGAGCATGTGATGGATGTGGTGGAGATGATCCACGGCCTGACTGCTCTCTATGAACGTCTAGAGGAGGAGAGGACCATCCTGGTGAACATCCCTCTCTGTGTGGACATGTGCCTCAACTGGCTACTCAACGTCTACGACAGGTGTGTGGACAGGTAGACGTGCTGCTGACCAAACTAACGTATCACATCCAGCTGAACTCTTGGATGTCCAGCTGCATTGTGGGTGATGCAGGGACCAGAGAGATGAGGAGAGATGATATTTCTTCTTCTACTGCAGCGAAATTGATTCTTTGACAACCTTAAACCTGCAGGTCCTTGAGGTGATGTTTAGATTCTGCCCAGGGTCACCGTGGCAGTGAATTAAGGGATGTATGATGTCTGTAGAATCTGCAGCGAAGGATATAATTGATCAGTGGAGTCAGTGGTAACATCAAGACAATGGTGACAGAAGAAATCACACATAAACACAGAGACTGAAAATAAAACATTAATATCCTTTCTGTTTGGCTGTTAAATAAATAAACAAATATCGAATATTAGATGATGTAACTGGTTTTAAGGCTAAAACTCAAGAGTCCAAACCTAAACCAAGATCAGCTCGGTTTCTCCAGCGACACATGACATGTCTATGTTAGACACATGACATAAACATCATAGACATCAAAGTAATGTGTCAAAAAGGCTTCAAAGTCACTTTTACATTAAACTCAACTGTGTCAAAGACATTGCTAACATAAAAGTCACATTTAACAATCAAATTAATGTTACATGAGACATCGACATCAAAGTAACATGTAACAAAGACATCAAAGTCACACCTGGCATACACCTTAAATACATCATTTTCACAAATACATTAATTACGTAAAAGTAATATTTGACGAAGTGGTCCATCTCAAGCTGTTTCTCATGCGCCCTGTCACTCCCACATTTTCTGCCTTTCCCTCCCTCTCTCTCTCTCTCTCTCTCTCTCTCTCTCTCTCTCTCTCTCTCTCTCTCTCTCTCTCTCTCTCTCTCTGTCTCTCTCTCTCTCTTTCAGAGCAGAAGAGTGTTTCACTACAAGTCTTGGGTGCCCACAGTCCCCTGGTTCAAATTTTTATGACACTATATTTGACCATCACACATTGCCCCTGGCTGATGGTGAGAGATCATGTGACCCTTTTAGATTCGGGTCAGTGCTCAGCATCTCAGCGGCCTTACCGAGGTCCAGGGTGAGACTGGATGCTCTGATGCCCATAAATGCCGGATGTACCTATAATTCCTGTGGTATTCATGTGTGTGTGGCTTTATGTGACATTAGTAGGAGCCTGTTCTTGTGTAAACTCATGGACACTTCTCATTGAGCCCTTCAGTGACTCTCAGTGTGCTCAAATCCCCCCGGGGCTCATGGCATCCACATAACGTTCGCCCATGGGAGATAATTCACTTTCCTCTAACTCACACCTTCCTTCCTTTCTCTCCTACTAGTGCTCGGAACGGCAAAATGCGAGTCCTGAGCTTCAAGATGGGCCTTGTGAGCCTGTGCAGTGCCGACCTCCAGGAGAAGTCCAAATGTGAGTCCTTGTCTGTTCATGTGTCTAATGCAGCCGCTCAAGTGTAAACAATGAGCCCAAACAAAAAGCGCCTGATTGGTGGCGTTATGTAACAACATCCACTCAGGCTAATGGAGGAGAAGAGCGAGCTGACAGAGTAGAGGAGCTTCTTTAGAAGGAGCTCCTGTCAAAGATTCCATTCATGCTCTCCACGCCTCCTTCTCCTCAAGTCAACCGCACTCTAAAAATTACCCATAAAGGATTGCAAAAAGGATGTAAGCATTTCTTTGATGATTTCTGTTCACATCATAATGTTTGTTAATAATATTATATATCCTTTAAATAGATTTAAAATAGATTATTGTTTTACTTACTTCATTAAATTGGCTTGAGGACTTAAATTTTCACTCAACATTGTGACTTAGAAATTAATCCTACGAATGTTATGAGTTTGTCATAATACAGATATTATATGATATATTATATTATATTGTATTATATTATGTTATATTATTAAATTATATCCTATCATATTGTATGTAGCAACTGTCATTTAGGCTACAAAATGAAAAATCTGAAGAATAAAATATAGTTAAAGCTATTTGTTTTATTTAATTTTATCTTTTGAAAATTGTATATAATTACTTGAAGTTAAGAACATACCACTTACATTTATATTAAATCACGAGGGAACATGAACTTGATCTTCTTCTGTAATAGCAGTGACAAAGCATCTTTCAGTCATTGAGTTTGCTGGTTGAACATGATTTTCAACTCTAAAACATTGTTACAAACTGTTACCTTCGTTTTGTTTGTTGGGCTTTAACATTGAGTGTAGCACTGAGAGTATTCCCTGCCTTCTTCTTGTTTGAGTGATACATTATACAGTGATATTTTATGGTGAGAAGTTCTTACTGTTGTGACCCCAGAGTGAATGTTTGAACCGACGACAACTGGACCTGCTGAAGCTCATCCCTGAAACAGGATCTGAGGCAACATGGCTAAAAACACTCACCAGGATTATTCATGGCAGGCACGATGTCTGTGGGCGAGAATTAATGGAGTCGTCCCTGAAGAGAATCTGAATCTCTTCTCTGTTCTCAGCAGTTTGTGATGGTTCTGACGGTGAGGACTTATTCCAACCTGCAGACGACAACGGGACATTTACACATCAATCTACAGAATCGATGTGTCTCTCAAGCCTTAAAATTTTTATGATAAAAATGCATCTTCTTATTGCCCCACTTAATGTGACAATGTGACCCCTCCCCTGAACCTTTCAACGTCGAAGCAGAGCAGGTCGCGTCCCGCTGACGTGGAGGAAACCCAGCAGTCAGTGGGGTTAAATGCCATCATCTTTTTCTTCATTGATTTTTGAAGGTGTAGAGTTTCTTCATCGTCTGTCTGCCACTTCAACCTAAAACTATGAAAATCTTTCTCTGGAACCAGAGTTCAGTTACTCCCTATTGAAGCTACTATAGAAACATGGAGGAGGCCTACCCCTCTTGAGATATAGATGAGTCATTCTGAGCTAACATAAAAGAACAGTTCTATTTTATTCTTCTTCTTTTTCTTTTTCTTCTTTTTCGTCTTTCGGCTGTTTCCTTTGGAGGTGGCCACACCGGATAATCTGGTTCCACCACCAGGTACCCTGCTGGTAAACAGAACCAGTGGCAGTCCTTGTTAACCTGAGCCCTAACCGGTCCCATTTTAATATTCGTTTTGTGTTCCGGATATTGATTTGGCATGGATTTTATGCTAGATGCCCTTCCTGCAGAACGCACCACATTTATCTGAGTTTGGGACGAGAACTAGAAGAAGACTGATTTGTGATAAACGAATAAAAACATAGTTTGAATGTTTAATTCCATTTGTTCAGACTTCTCTCTGCAGAAGAATCATTCTGTCCTTCTAGGAAGCTGACTAAGGTCGCTTTCACACCAGAGCTGGTTGGTACGCTTTTAACGAACCAGGGTTCATTTCCTCGGATAGTCCAATACGTTTTGGGTGATGGGAAACCCCATTCGAACTCTGGTGAGGACCAAGCAAGCAAACTCTGGTCCGCCGGAAAACAGGGGTCTTGGTTTTCCAAGGGAATCCTTGTCCTGTTCATTTATGGTGTGAAAGCAAAGTGGACCAAGTTATGAATCAAAGGTAGTAGATGGAGCAAAGCACTGTGCAGCGTAGGACATATATGTGACTTGATTCATTCAAATCCATCCAAATCCATGTCATTACCTCGACTGTGAAACTATAACAACACGTCATTGCCCAATTCGCATGGGACTCGTATTACATGAGGACTTTGTGTGATTTAGAGATTACTCCCCACATCTGTGTTTCATATGGTGCATTCGCACGGGTCTGTATGTCACTTGAATTTACTGGCATTACCCTCACGGATATGGAAAGGCTCTGTTTAACACACTGCTGCAACGTCGACCAATCATCACAGTTTCCTGTTAGTTTCACCTTGCCAACTTCAGGACTCTTGGAGGGACTGACCATCACAGGCTGCAGGTTTGAAATTCGACAGACCCATAAGTTCTATTAGTTTCTCTATAAAACAGGTCCAGTATCAGAACCCCCCCAGCTCTGGTTCTAACTGTATCAGGGGGGCTGTCATGCCTGTCAGCATTCATCCACTCAGTGACGAGCCGCTTGATGGAGGCTTCATTCAAAAACTTACAGGACTCCACAAAGGGGTCTGAGCTCAATCGCAGGAATGTCACGGTCCAATTTAAAATCTCAAAATGTTCTGTGTCGTCCCACAATCCTGATCAACAGAAGATGAAGAATATCACCATAAAGTGATGCACATGTGTCTATTACTGTTGATGTAGTCTGAGATTCCTGACTCCAAATGTTCTGCTGGTCTCAGATTTATTCCATCAGGTCTCTGGTCCTGGAGGTCTGACGGACCAGCGTCACCTAAGCCTTCTTCTCCATGAAGCCATCCAGATCCCCCGCCAGTTGGGTGAAGTAGCTGCCTTCGGGGGAAGCAACGTGGAGCCCAGTGTCCGCAGCTGCTTCCGTGTGGTGAGGACAGACAACCCCATCATATTGCACCAAAATTCACCTACAGATAGGCAACACTGAGATCACACACTGAACATCAAAACCACAGAGTGGCAAAGGAGGAATTGTGCGATTGCCTGAGGAGGTCTGGAGTGACAGATAAGTGTGTTAGAGTGGTACAGTATATGTATGAGAGCAGCATGACAGCTGTGAGGTGTGCAGTAGAAGCGACGGATGGGTTCAAGGTGGAGTTGGGACTGCATAAAGGTTCGACTCTGAGCCCCTTCTTTTTTGTTATGGTGATGGACAGGCTGACAGATGAGGTCAGGATTTCTGCCAGTTTTGGTAGACCATGGTGGTGGTGGATGAAATTTTGATGTGTAGTGAGAGCAGGTAGCAGGTGGAGGGAAACCTAGAGAGGTGGAGGTATGTGCTGGGGAAAAGAGGAATGAAGGTCAGTTGTAGCAAGACAAAATACATGTCTGAATGAAAGGGAGGCAGGTGGAACGGTGAGGATGCAAGGAGTTGAGGAGGAAAAGGTGCAGTAGTTTAAATACTGGGGGGTCAACTGTTCAGGGCAAAGGGGAGTGTGAAAAGAAAGAAGAAAGAGGTGAAGACGCGAGTGCAAGCAGGGTGGAGTGGGTGGAGTAGAGTGTCAGGAGTTATCTGTGACAGAAGAGAAGCCGCAAGAGTGAAGGGAAATATTTCCAAGATAGTTTTGACACTAGCCCTTCTGTATGGTTTAGAGATGGGGGCTCTGACCAAAAGACAGGAGTCAGAGCTGAAGATGTTAAGATGTTCTTTGGGAGTGACGAGGATGGACAGGATTAAAAAGGAGCACATCAGAGGGTCAGGCCAGGTTAGACGTCTTGGAAAGTAAGAGAGGCCTAATTGAGATGGTTTAGATGCATTAAAAGGAGGGATAGTGGTTGTATTGGTAGAAGGAAGCTGGAGATGCCAGGCAGGAAAAAAAAGGGGAAGACCAAATAACAGGTGGAAACAGATAATCTGCTGTGGAGACCCCTAAAGGGAACAGCCGGAGATAGGAAGAGGAGGAGAAAAAGAAGAAGAAAAGAAGCGTGTGAAGAAGAAAATAAAGGCATCTGTACAATATTTCAGTTCATCCCTCTTAATGAAGAAAAACCCTACTCTAGCAGTGATGTCATCTCAGTCACATGACTGGACAGTGGCTTGGGGATCCATCAGCATGCGATGTTCTCTGATTTACAGATTGTGTGAGAGCTTCTGCTGGTTACAGCTGCGATAAGGAGAGTTTTTGTTGAGTCTCCCTGGAGCAAGCATGCATCATCTCATATCTGTAAAACTCATCCAGCAGAAAACTGGCTTTATGTCTGAACAACCATCAAGTCAACAAACTGATAACAACCCGTCTGTAAACAGTTCAGGACAAAACCATCAAAGCCACAAACAACTTAAACTTGGATTAAACTAAACTACTATACTGGTAAAAATAATATCTTGAATTTATTTCATTATTCCAAAGACTTTGGGTTACAGGAAGCTGACCTGCCAGTCATGTGAGTAAAACACCTGCTGACTTTTAGAGTCCTGATTAAAGTCCAGATGGAGGTCTGTAGAGCAGAGGGTAGGGTTTCCTCAGACCACTATGATTCTACAGAGGAGGTGGGCCCGTGTAGAATACAATTTTGTAAATATATCCAGATGAATGGTTTGATTCTGGCCCATGAGCAGATCTATGACGCAGAAAGTGATGAGTGACTGAATATATGTCTCTCCTCCTATGGAATGATGTCGCATCTGCTCCGTCAGCTGCTTGGAGATGCAGTGCCAAGTTCCATATAATCAGATCTTGTTCCAGGTGTATTAAGGAGATGCTGTCTGACCTCCCACAGGAATCTAACTAGGTTCCTCTGCCAGAAGAGAGAAGCTGCTGCAGACCCAGGGGACTCTTTACCTCAGTACCACACACACACACAGACACAGACTCACAAACACACTCACACACACCCTCAGACACACACAGACACACACTCACGCTACAGACACACACAAACACAGACACACACTCACATATTTATGATGCTAGGTGGAGGAACCCCGCAGGAAATCAACCTCTTCATGCGTCTCTGACTTAATGAGAATTTAGCACATCACAGATTCTCAGCACCTGGCAGGAATGACCTTTATTGGTTTAGCTTTCTTTTTAACCCACTTTCTGGAATTCTCACGAATAGAATTTCCAAACATTTTTGGACTTAACATACAGACTTCACAGAGGGCTGTGAGAAAGTATTGGATCCCTGATCCTCATATTTAGATGTTCCTCTTTCAGCATCAACCAGACCCTCCTGATAACTGGAGATCAGTCTCTGACACTAGTGTGGAGCAATTCTGGCCCACTTTTTACTTCAGAGCTGCTTCAGTACAGGTCCCACCACAGCATCTCAGAGGGGTTCAGGTTTACCTCTGACTAAGAGGTAAACTTAGTCAGAGGTAATGATCCCCAAGAGAAAACTTTGTCTTCTCTTGGGGATCATTGTCTAACTGCATTACCACAAAGACTGATGACCTGACTTTCTCCCTCAGTAGACTTCATGATTCCCTCAAGATGTTGAGTCGTACTGGTCCTGAAGCAGCAGATCATCTCCACAACATTCCACTACCACCTCCATGTTTGACCATAGTTCTGATTTTTTTTCTAGTGGAATGTTTTTTTTGGTTTCCACCAGATGGAACGGGACCCCTGACAACAAACAGTTCAACTTTCCACTCATTAGTCCAGACAAAAATTCTCCCAGAAACTCTGAGAGTCATCAAGATGTGTTTTGGGTAAATTCAGACCAGCCTTAATGTTCTTCTGGGTCAGCAGTGGCTTTCTCCTCACCGATCTCCCAGGATGCCCTTTTAGTTCAGTGTCTTTGGAATAGTGGAGCCATTAACTCTGACCTTTATTGAGATGGGGGAAGCCTACAGGTCCTTGGATGTTCTCTTTGAAATCTTCTGTGACTTCCTGAATGAACTGTTGCCATGCGATGGAGGAATTTTGGAAGGTGGTCAACTTCTGTGAAGGTTCACTATTATTCCAGGTCTTTTCCATGTTTAGATAATGTGTCTTACTGTGGATGTGTGGAGTCCCAGGACATTAGAAACAGCTTTGGAACCCTTCCCAGACTGATGGATCTCAATCACCTTCTGGAACCTCTGTTTATATTGGTATACTGTGCTACTGGTGAAACCTAGGAGCCAACTTCCTGCTCCTGAAGATGGTCTACTGAAGAGAATGATGTGATTGATCATGGCTGGTGGTGATCAGGTCTAGGTGGGTCTAGTCCAGCTGGAACCCTTTCTTCATGCAGTTTGGTATGTTTTAGGATTTACACTCGGATCCCCTTTCTAAGGTAGCAGAGCCACCATTTCAAAGCGTTGTAATTTCCACCTGGTGTTTGTTTTAGCTATTTAATTCTACAGAAGAGATATAAAGGCAGAACGTTTCCTTATCTTATCGTATTTCATCTTTTATTCTCTCCTTCCTACTCTTAACGTTTTTTCATTGATTCCTTCATCTCTCTCCCGGACCACCCTCTCGGGACCACACCTTCCTCTACCTCTTTTCTGTCCCCACTTCGGTGTTGGTCTACAGCTGCATGTTAACCGTGTCCTGTTCTTCCCTTCTGCTCCAGGCTCCTGGGAAATCTGCCATCGAAGTGTCTCACTTTCTGGAGTGGATGAGCCTGGAGCCCCAGTCGATGGTTTGGCTTCCAGTCCTCCAACGTGTGACGGCTGCAGAGACAACCAAACACCAGGCCAAATGCTACGTATGCAAGCAGTGTCCAATCAAGGGCTTCAGGTAGACACGTCTGAGGAACTACAACAAATTCAATCACAGAGAAGGACTCTACAGGGGTCACAGAAAACTCATGCACATCCCAGAATAGTCATAACATTAAAACCACTGAACGGTTTACATTATACACATATGGATGTTGAGACTCATTTTAATTATCTTAGGAGGTTTGTTTTCTCTATTAAAGACAAGAATTTCTTTTCACGAGAGAACGTCTGAACAGATAATCAGTTCCTTCATGAATATTCATGAATTAATTAACTTGAACCTTCTATAAACGCTGACTCAAACCTTGAATGATGAACATCCCACAGATTTTAGCAGTTAGATTCTGTTCTGTTATTATGCAGAATTCTGTCATAAACTCAAAACTGAAAGTAATCAGAGTACATCAGGTAATAGTTCAATTACAGATACTTACTACTTGGATTAACGGAAAACATCAGGATGCATTTTAATGAGACTCTCTCTCTCGCTCTCGGATTGACAGGTACCGCAGTCTAAAGCAGTTTAACGTGGACATCTGTCAGACGTGTTTCCTGACCGGACGCACCAGCAAGGGGAAGAAGCTGCACTACCCCATCATGGAGTACTACACCCCCGTAAGACGGACCCCCACAGACCCAGATCCCACCAGCTCATTACTCCTGCCAACATCACCCTCCTGTTCATCACTATGTTATTATTATTATTACGTTTATTGATATTATTGTTACCATTGTTAGATTTAAATACTGAACTTTCAACATGATGGTACCTTAATAAATGTCATAATATTTAATTTAATTTAACTCTAAAATGTTTCGTCTATGATCAAATCATAAAATGCATTACTTTTATCCCATCATAACAATGATATGGGGATATAGCTATCCATAATAATGTATACACATACTAGTTTAACATACTTCACGTATATTAAACATATTACATTGTTGTTCCTTCTAATATTTTGAGCTTTGTGGAGATTTTATTTTGTTTGGTGTCCATGGAAAACGGACTTTTCAGTTTAGTGTGAAGGTTGGTCATCATGTCCAAAGCCTATCTCACAATTTTTACCTTCTAATTAACCATGATATCTAGTTTTACATTTCGATATTTAGATTTTTTTCTATACTTTTAATTTTCTATGTAAAGATGATTTAAAGGTGACTCAGAAGGTTGGTCATCTTAACCATAGTGAGGTAGTGATGACCACAGTAATGTCCACTATGGTGGAGGCTGGATGAATCTGGGTTTAATTATTTGACCTCATATCCTTCCTGGTTTGGAATCAATGATTTGTTCAATGGTACATACTACCACTGAAAATTAGACTAAATTGATATGACTTTTCTTTTTCTTTTTTTAATGTAGTTAGGAAACCACCTCAAAATTAAGTAAGTAAGCAAAGTAGAATATCAACTTTGATCTGTTTGGGCTAAATTCAGTGTTTTACAGCTTTAAACGCTTAAATCTAATGATCTTCTTTACCTTGAAAGTTTTTGACAATCAGTTATTATAGTTTTACAGTGCAGCAGCCTCCTGTTTGGATCTTATTCTGCACATAAAGTGCCTTCATGATGAAGTAAAACTCAATAAAAGTCTGAAGAGACATGATTCTAAAGGGGAAATGCAGCTGGAGTGGACTAAGGTGGTGCTGAGCTGTAAAATATGAAATGATAAATAAATATGCCAGAAGGATGGATTAAAATGATTTATTTAACCTTGAATATCTCCACAGCAGGAGCTTCTGGTTGTGTTCTAGAGAGAGAAGACGACAAAACCATCATCGACATAGAGACATAAAGTGGGCCGATGTTACATGAGGACGTTTTCAGGAATAACTAAGTCATGTGATTTGTCTCCTACCACCCCTCTCCTTCAACCCCATCTCTCTTCCCTCAACCTTCACCTCCTGAATGACCTGCAGACGACATCAGGAGAGAAGATGAGGGACTTCGCCAAAACCCTGAAGAATAAATTCAGATCAAAGCAGTACTTCAGCAAACACCCTCAGAGAGGCTACCTACCAGTCCAGTCAGTGCTGGACGCCGAGAGCGCCGAGACGTAAGTCACACCCAAACACAGGTGAACACAGGTAAATACAGGTAAACACAGACTAACATAGGTAAACAAAGATAACAAAGATTAACAGGTAAACTAAGATTAACACAGGTAAACACATATAAACTCAGATTAACAGGTAAACTAAGATTAGCAAAGATAAACACAGATGAAACAAATAAATTCAGAATAACAGAGGTAAACACAGGTAAATACAGATAAACACAGATGAACAGTTAAACACAGGCAAACAAAGATTGTGGATTGTTAACAGGTAAACTAAGATTAACACAGGTAAACACATATAAACACAGATTAAAATAGATTAACAGGTAAACACAGATTAACAAAGATAAACAGGTAAACACAGATTAACAAAGATAAACAGGTAAACACAGGTAAACACAGGTAAACACGGATTAACACAGATTAACAGGTAAACTAAGACTAACACAGGTAAACACAGATAAACACAGATGAACACAGACTAAAATAGATTAACAGGTAAACACAGGTAAACACAGATAAACACAGATTAAAACAGATTAACAGGTGAACACATATAAACACAGATTAAAAGAGATTAACAGGTAAACACAGATAAACACAGATAAACACATATTAAAACAGATTAACAGGTAAACACATATAAACACAGACTAAAATAGATTAACAGGTAAACACAGATAAACACAGATTAAAATAGATTAACAGGTAAACACAGATAAACACAGGTAAACACAGATAAACACAGGTAAACACAGGTAAACACAGATTTGCCTAGATTAACAGGTTAACATAGATTAAACAGATTAACAGGTAAACACAGGTAAATACAGGCCAACACAGATAAACACAGATTAATACAGGTAAACGCAGATTTAAAATAGATTAACAGGTAAACACAGTTTAGCACAGATTAACACAGATTAAAATAGATTAACAGGTAAACACAGTTTAGCACAGATTAACACAGATTAAAATAGATTAACAGGTAAACACAGATTAATACGGGGAAACACAGATTAACACAGGTAGACAGACATGGAGAAGTGTGTTAGAGTGGTACAGGATTTGTATGATAGCAGCATGACATCAGTGAGCTATGCAGTAGGAGGGACAGATGGGTTCGAGGTGGAGGTGGGACTGCATCAAAGATCTGAGTCCCTCCTTGTTTGCTATGGCGATGGATAGACTGACAGATGAGGTCATGCAGGAGTCTCCGTCGACATTGATATTGGTGGATGACATTGTGATCTGCAGCGAGAGCAGTGAGCAGTTGGAGGAAAACCTGGACAGATGGAGGCTTGCATTGCAGAGAAGAAGAATGAAGTCAGTCGTAGCGGGACTGAATACATGTGTGCGAATGAAAAGGAAGCAGGTGGCGATGATGATGTAATAAGTAGAGGTGGAGAAGGTGCATGTGTTAAAGTACTTGGGATCATATGGACAGAGGACTTGGGAGTGTGAAAAAATGCGGAAGAAGTGAGTTCAGGCGGGGTGGAGAATAGGGTCATGAGTTATCTGGGACAGAAGAGTAGCAGCACGAGTGAAGGGAAAGGTTTCCAAGATGGTAGTGAGAGAAGCTCTGCTGGATGGTTTAGAGACGGTGGCTCTGACCAAAAGACAGGAGGCAGCGCTGGAGGTGACAGAGCTGACGATGTTCTCCGGGAGTGGACAGGATTGGAAAGGACATCATCAGTGGGACAGCCCAGGTTACACGTCTTGGAGACAAAGTAAGGGAGGCCAGATTGAGATGGTTTGGACACGTGAAGAGGAGGCATAGTGGATCTATTGGTAGAAAGGATGACGGAGATGAGGCTGCCACACGGGAGAAATAAGGAAAGACCAAAGAGTTGATTTCTCTATGTGGTGAGAGAGGACACGCAGTTGGTTTGGGTGACAGGGGTTTCCGGTCTGAGTTGGGTTCAGACTGGAATCCTCAGAGGGCCTGGATCTTCAGAGGGTCTCTGAGGGTCTTGCGGTTCTGATGCTGGTGTGTGTCCTTCCAGGCCGTGCTCCTCACCAAAGCTCCCTCATGCAGACACTCACAGCAGGATTGAACATTACGCCAGCAGGTATGTGACTTTCACATCAATCATCACAGAAACACCTCCCTCAACCCCCTCCCCCCTTCAGTCGTCACCTCACACTGATTGAAGTATTGATTTGGTTGTTGTTCCCTGTTCTCCAGTCAGACTCTAGAGCCCTGCTGCATACACAAACACACACAGTGTGCAGCAGTGTTAGCATCTTTAGCTTAGCGGCTTCCGCTACCGATACCACCTGACCAAAAACACCAGAACTGACCAGAGTCTCAACGATCTCTGCCATTACTGATCCAGATCAATATTTGAACTTGAGTTTAATTCTATTATTCCAAGGTTGAATGATTATGTTTATTCTTTGGTTTATTTTAAACTAGATTTATAACAGAGCTTCATTTTAGAGTCATCTTCATGTTTCTGGACTGTTGGAAGCAGTTGGAGATTCTAGTGAAAATAACAGAAAATGCATTATTGTTGTTTTATTATCTGAATCATTGTTTCCTAGCGGCCTGCTGGTTAGGGACTGCCCCACCACACCATCTTCCAGAACGCCATCCCTTCACTAACAGAAGCTTTTATGTTCCTCTGACAAAATAGGCTCCAGAACCTTCCCAGAAGGGTTCCACAGAATCTCCGCTGGGACTATTAGATGCAGGCATGGCATAGCATTCCTGGTATTCTGTAGAGATGATGACACATGTGGCTCCTCGCCGTTTGTCACTTTGGTAGGGCAGAGAGCCCACCGGTCAGCTGGGAGCTGCTGGTGTGGATTAATGTCAGAGTGATATGTCTGAAGTCAGTGTATGTGTTTGTGTGCGTGTGTGTGTGTGTGGGTGTGTGTGTGTGTGTGTGTGTGTGTGTGTGTATGTGTGTATGTGTGTACGTGTAACATCGTGCATTGCTTCCCTCAGGGTTTTACTCACACAGCAACAGGAGAGCAGAAACCCTTTTTATCCCTCTCTCTCCCTCCCTGTTTGTGTCCCTCTCTCATTCTCTGCACACTGCGAAAAAGCAACTACACTAGGAAGAAGCCAAATATTCTTAGATTACATTCAAATTGGGTTGAAATTAGGAAAGACTTGTGCTTGACAAGAATTCTTCAAACGAGCATAAGAATCTCATCAATGCCATAATCTGCCTTGAAAAAAATGATATCATTCAATCGAGTTTAGCAGATTACAAACAATGATAAGTCATTTATTTCAGAATGATTTACATAAAATTAGTGTTTTAGTCTCATGATTTAAGGATTTTAAGAATCCATACTTTAATCCCAGACTAATAATTAGCAGAGAAGAACTGATAATAACACAAAATGTCTCTAAATAGACTTTTTTGCAGTGCATTCTGTAATATTTCTCCTGTTTCTTCCTCATGCAAGTAAGTCATTCTTGGCTGATGACAGGAGAGTCTCTCAGAAAGCTGACTCAGCAGAAATCATCTAACAGAACCAAGTCGGTCCTGTCCAAGTCTTTAACACTTCCATTTCATCACAATGAAAAAAAACAATGGAAAAATTATTTCTTTGCAGATTTTATTTTTTTTGTCATTTATTAATTAAATAGCTTAGACACTCAGTGTGAAAAATTATTTCAATCAGAGAAGACGAGACGTCAAAAAGATCAATGATTTATTACAACAGCAAATGTGTGATAGTGAGTCTATTAGTCCCTCTCTTTTTTTTCAAACCCAACCCATCATGGCAGTAGGCCGTCCACCCAGAGTCTTGGATCTGCTCAAGTGTTTGCTCAATGAGGAATTTGTTGGGTCCTGTAGATAATTACATAAAGAGTCTGGTCTAGACCTGCTCTTTCTGGAAAGCACCTTGAGGCAACTGTTGTTGTGAATTGGCGCTATATAAATAAAGATTGATTGATTGATATTAGAAAGTCTTTGGCGCTCAGACTCTTTGGGGAGATTGCTATTGAAGGGTCTCTGCCTTGAGCAGCAGCATGGTATACCCCCCCTCTGAGGTCTGGATACTGGTGGTGGTGTTGACTGATGACTCTGTTGAGGCTGATGAATAATGAAACTGATGGATCTTCGAGGACTAAGCAAAGATGGGGAGGTGGAGGGCGCGCGAACCAGCATCATGCAAGAATTAGACTGATGAAGAGGGTCATATTTAAAGACGGCAGCTGATTATGCTCCTGGCCGTGAAGCAGGCACTTGAGACCAAACATCTGTGCTGGTGTGTGAAAGGCGAGCATAACAGAGTGGAATGAGCAGTAATTGTGTCCGTTCTGCGAGGACAGTCTTTCTGACTGAACTTTAGCTAGATCTCCATTTCAATCAGAGAAGTAGAGAAGTCAAAAATATGAATGATTTATTAAACAGAAGATTTGTGATAATGAGTCTATTAAAAAGTCTTTGGTGCTCAGACTCTTCAGAATCAGAATCAGAATCAGAATCCGCTTTATTGGCCATGTCTATGCATACAAGGAATTTGACTCCGGTTAACTGAGCTCTCACAGTACGAACGTCATGTAAATAATTTTAAATTAAATGGAAAAGGCATTTAATTCTCTCTTAATGACTCTTCAGGGGATTTGTGATTGAAGGGGTTTCTGCCCTGAGCAGCAGCATGGACTATCCCCCCAAAGATGAGGGGTGCACGGCCCCCCCAGTGAGAAGGCACCAAGAATCACCCAAAGATACACGTAGTGCACAGGAATTTATGATTGCATGAAGATGACTTGGCTAACTTGGCTAACTTTGGTCTGCTAACTTTGATAGCACAACTATATCACCCACCCCTCCAGATGGTTGTACGCTCGTAGTTATGTTTAGCAAGGCACTGGACTAACTGGAGAATATGACTGATTGCCGGCTGAATGGGAGAATACCTGCTGTGGCACGATGAATGTGGTTGTTAGAATGCTTGCCCAACAGTGCCCATTACTGCAGATGAAATTAACTGATAATGAAAGGAAGACATGAACGTGACCCAGCTCACCTGCGCATGACATGAACTGTGGCTCAACTCGCCTTCATGACGACTGAACCCAGTCATAAACGGGTAGCTATAAATAAATTTCCAATTCTGTCCATATCCATGTAATCACTGTCTTCGTCAATATGGTTGCACCATAAATGGTTTAATCTTGTAAATAGTAATGCAGAATATGTTAAAAACACCTTTGCGTCATGGAAACTGGCATGACAGTTGTGATCTGATGAGAAGCTTGGCTGCAGGACCAACTTTAATATTGAACAACTCGCCCAACCAAGACTTGAAAATTTGCAGAACTACCTACCGCACCACAACTAGCATCATTGATTGAGCCTTCTGTATCTTGAGCGATGTGAAGGATGAAAAAACACCTTCCATATGTGACTGAGGCAACCAATGATGCAACGGCTGAAAACCAACGAAGGAAGACGCCTAAGGTGGAGTATTGGGAATAAAGATAGAAGGCTCAAGCCAAGAAGACGTAGTCAGGGGAAAAGAAAGTACATAAGCAAGCAGAAATGGATGAACGGCTGCATGCCAGCTGAGGCATGATATCATTTTCCCATAAGCTTTTCTACGTGACACATAGTTAAGAAATTGCATTTTGAATTTTTTTTTGTCAAACATATCAGAGGGTTTTGTTCTTGTTCTATTTTTGACTTCAACTGCTGAATACACACGTGGGCCAAGTATGATGATATGATGAAGAGCATTACACAATTGTCTTTATGATTATTATACCATTTACTTTTCTGTCTACCACTGCAACTGAGGCATGAATATCTAAATGCTGCTTCATGCCAGGTATTTTTCAAAATCACTGGCATAATCTCCCGTGCGCTGAATAGCAAATAATTAAGGGGTAAAATGTTTCAGTTTGTTTTTTTTCCCCCACTCTGATTAAAATGTTGTTCACTGTTTCAGTAAAATTTGACAGAGCTGATCTCAGTAGTATGAGTGAACACTGAAGGAATGCCGTTAAGTTCCAACCATAGGTAGAATTAAGTTGAGGAAAGTCAAGGCGTGACACTAAGAAGGGGCCCTGAAATCCAGAACTTCTCATTATGATTAACATTATAATAATCCCATTTACTTTTTCTGTGTGCTGCTGCATGCCATTTGAGGCATTAATCTAAATTGAAGTATCTCTGAATCTTGTTCTGGAGTGATGAGAAAATGGACTGTGAGATGTTCAGGAGGTTTGGTGCAGCATCAGCAGTTATACTGGTGTATTGGTCCATAGTGGTGAAGAGAGAGCTGAGTCGTAAGGCAGAGCTCTCGATCTACCGGTCCTTCTATGTTCCAGCCCTCATCTGTGGTAATGAGGTTTGGGTAGAACCCCCAAAGAATGGGGCAGGAAACAAGCAGATGGAATGAGCTTACTTCGTCGAGAAGTAGGTGATTTGAGACACAGTGATGGTCTCTTGTAGGATATCGCACCAGCTCTTGAGGGCCCTAATGAGCTGCTAGGATCCCAGATGAGAGTACAATGAGAACGACAATAAGATGAATAGACCTCGTTCCTCAGACTGTAGTTTTTCCCCTCTCACTTTGAACATCCTCCACCCCCACCACCCACATAAACACCAGGAACTTATTCTTCAGATCTTAAGAGCTGCTTCAAGGATGGATGAAAAGATAATGAGACAAAACCTCTGTTGCGGTTTCTCCTCTCTCACCCCCACCCCACCCCCCAGCCCCCGTCACTCTCTTATTCCTCTCACCGATTTACACACACGGACACACACAAACACACAGTCACTAACACACACACACTCACATAGTCACTCACATTAGTTCCTGACTGAGGCTTCAGGTGTGCTGTAGCAGAATGACTTATGAGCACGCTGGTCCAATGACCCATCCTCCTGTAACCTGAGGCGGATCAACCCTACATTTTTCATTCGAGATAAATCCCCAAAACCGACCCCCAACTCTCCCATGTCCTTCACCCTCTCAGCTGAGGACACTGGGGAAAGATGATGCATTGAGGTGTGTCTGGTGTGTGTGTGCAAGTGGAGCTTCTCTGCTCGAATATAAGGGTCTTCTAATGGGGTCTGTTCTGTTTCTTTTCATCTCAATAATGTGGACTCTAAGTTGTTTGGATCTGTGAACCACTTCCATGAAGTACGAACCCCCGTTTGATCATCTCACACTGTTCGCCATCATTAACATGACACATTCTACGTTTCATTTTGATCATACCCTCCCTGCTTCCTTTGGTTTCGGGGGGGGGGTTGCAGGTCCGACTGATACATGGAAATTAATAGAAAACTAGAAAAAGAAAGAGCGCACAGCTCCACCAAAACACAGCTGTAAGTTAGGTTTAAGAAAACTTCCTGCATATTCCTCCATTAATGTCTGAATCCTCTCTTTCCTTGGAGGAGGCAATGAAGGCCAATCAGACCACATCGGGATTGGATCTACAACAATCAGTCATAACATTATTACCACTGACAATGTAAATCAGAATCATGCCGATTATCTGATTACCATGATTGCCAGTCAGTGGGTAGGATAGACAAACTTTATTAATCCCAGTGGGGAAATGAAGGTGTCATAGTAGCAGGTACATGCATGGTGCAAATACAGCAGTGAAAACAACAAACAAGAAAGCAAAAAACAGTGGTAATATACATACATTGGTTACTGAGGTGCCTTCAGTGTAACCATGGAAGTGCAAGATACTATGGTTACCATGGTTGCCTGTCAGTGGATGGGATATCTCCAAAAATAAGCACAAACTCATTGTAAATGAACATAGAGTAAGAATTCATCTTAACGTTGAACATAAATGAACCTTCAGAGATCATCACAGCATTGGCTGGTATTATATTTAACAGCATCTCTCTGAGACGCTGATGTTTGTAGAGGCTTTTTTCTTGTGTTTCTGTGAATGTTTATATGTTTAATGTTTGATTCCACAGGTTGGCGGAGATGGAGAGCCAGAACTGTTCCTTCTTCACCGACAGCCTGTCTCCTGATGAGAGTCTGTGAGTAGCGCCGTCACCACCACTTCCTCACAGTGTGTATGTGGGTGCATGCGTGTCTGTGAGTTCAGGAGTCACATTGAACATATTTATTACATTCCGCATCATTTCTCTGACACACTGGTGTCTAGTGCTGAAGTATGATCCAAGCCTCCTCGTCTCCATGGATCTGCATTTCATTCATGTCGTTTCTGCATCTGTTGATGTTCCTGAGGTTTTGTTTGTATGCACAACACCTCTCTGCTTCCTGTGTGTAGCACTGCTGTTTCCTGTTATTTTATTTTGTTCTTATTCTATGGGCACGTACTCCTGTCTGTCAGAACTACGTGTTCCTGTTCTACATGCGTCTCCAGCTGCTGTCTGACTGCTAGAGCATTGTTCCTGTCCTGAACCTTCATCTGCAGCTCTACGCAGGGCCCCGAGCTCACTCACTGGGAAAAATAACCAGAATCCATATCAGCCATAACATTATAACCTCCAACAGGTGAAGCCAGAATAATGTTGGTAATCTGGTTACTATGGTTACCTGTCAGTGGGTGGGATATACTATCTGGTTAACATGGTAACCTGTCAGTGGTTGGATATACTATCTGGTGACCATGGTTACCTGTCAGTGAGTGTGGTATTTCATGTAGCAGGTGAACCATTTGTCCTAAAGTTGTTGTTGGAAGCAGGAAAATGGACCAGCGTGAGGATCTGAGAGACTTTGACAAGACGTGATTGTGATATCAAGAGGACTGATTCAGAACATCTCCACTGGTTGAGTTATTCAGGATATAGTCCCACCTTACAATTTACAGGATACAAAGGTCTTTTCGTCCCCTCTGGTTGGCCTTGCATTTTGTTGTTCTTGCCTGAAACTGGCAATGTTTTGGTCTTTTCCTCACCTGTTGTTGGCCATGATGTTTCTTGTTCTTGCCACGGGCTTGCCTTGTTTTGTTCTTGTCCTCGCATCCTTGCTTTGGAGTTGTCTTCCTGTTAGGCTGACCTTGTTTTGGTCTTGTCCTAACCTCGGGCTGACCTAGTTTTGGCATTGCTCTCACCTCCGGCTGGCCTTGTTTTGGTCTTGTCCTCCTGCTGGGCTGGCATTGTTTTGGTCCTGTCCTTGCCTTTGGGCTGGCATTATCTGCTCTTGTCCTCGACTCGCCTTGCTATGGCCACGCTTTGGCCCTTGCCATATTTCTTGGTTGCTCCCTGCTCTGCTTCGTGCTGCTGGTGGCTCAGTGTGCTGTTTCCTGTGTGGGGGACTCAGGGATGAAGATCAGTACCTCCTGCGTCACTCCAGCCCCGCCATGGACCATGACTCCCTCTGTGGACAACACCTGATGCTGGCCCACCTGGAGCACCAGGACAAGGAGCAGCTCCAGTGTACCCTGGCCCGCCTGGAGAACGAGAACAGGTCAGTCGGTTGGGTTGGTTCATGGAGTCATTGATGCATTCTAACACACAATTAAAACTTCTCAACGGACGGTGGAGTCTCCTGTGAGGTTCTCTGAAGAGAACGGTTTTCTGGTCACCTTATTCAAAACTTTGTTTTAATGGAGCTGTTCTTAAATGTCAGACTGTAGAAGAAGTATTGAAGTAATTACAGTGCAGTGAAATTGTTCCTTGGGTTACATAGTTTTACTGCTATGTTTGGATTACTATCCCTGCTGCAATACTGGATATTATTGGATGGATAACTTTGTGACTGTTGTAATAAAATGAAATGTGATTACTTAAATAATTACTAAGAAGTAGGAAAATGTTCACAAATCCATAATGAAATCCTTGGTCTATCAAATCAGGGATATGTTTGGTGTTTTGTGAAGTCAATCAATCAATCAATCTTTATTTATATAGCGCCAATTCACAACAACAGTTTTCCAAGTGTATGAAAATTGTAATTTGAAAATGAACTAGTAATCAAAGCTGTCAGACAAATGTAATGGAGTAGAGAGTAAAATATTTCCTGCTGAAATGGACATGGATAAAAGTGTAAAGTACCATAGAGTAGAAATACTCAAGTAAAGTACCTAAAATTTGTACCTCACCCTTTAATGTTGATTGTTTGGTTGAGCTCATTTATAATCTTTATTTCTGATTGAAAAATGTGACAGAACCTGTTTATAATATGACCCAGTGGCAGCGTGTATATGCTAAAGAGTAGTAAGCCAAGGATGGAGCCCTGGGGGACACCTGGTAAAATGGGCCACCGAGGTGGCGTCATTAACCATTTTTGAGAATTAATAAGTAGGATTTTTGACATATTAAAGCATGTTAAGATTTAGTAAACAGGATTTTGGATTTTTTTTAGAACCTAAAAAGTCTAAAAAGGTTGAAATAGTTTTCTTAAAACGTGTTTTACCAAAATATTGAGCTAATAAAGCTGACTATTTTCCATGAAGGATCTTTTCTTTCTACTGTTTGAAAAACTAACAATCTGTAATTTTATGGTAAATTTAAATTGTCTAAGATATATATTGGACATTAAAGGGTTAAGTACAGTATAGTAGCAAATGTATTAACTTACATTCCATTATGGCATACAGATGAAGTCTATGTCTGGTATGCTACTTTAACACCTGGCCCCCCATTCATCCTTGTGGTCCACAGGGTGCTGCAGGGTGAGTACAGGCGGCTCAAGTGGAAGCACGAGGAGGCGGCAGCCGTCCCCATGCTGACAGAGGCTGGAGAGGGGGACCCGGATTCACCCTGCGCCGAGGGGCTGCAGGACGAGGAGCTCCTGGCCGAGGCCCGGGTCCTCCGCCAACACAAAACCCGGCTGGAGACCAGGATGCAGATCCTGGAGGACCACAACAAGCAGCTGGAGTCCCAGCTGCACCGCCTCAGGGAGCTGCTATTACAGGTCAGCCTCTGATGTAGTCTGTTACATTTTACAGTACATACTCCATAGCATTTAACTCGATGTAGTTCTGACACACACACATGGGATTATCCTCCAGAACAGCAGATCATAAACCTTTCTCATATCAATGAATGATTGTTTTTTCACCCCCTCATCATGTTATAACATAATGAAGACATCATCATCTTATTTAACACTTAGATGCTACATGATACTAAATGTATTCAATATGTCTAAACTCTTAACATACCAGTTTTTTTAAATATTTATTTAAAGTCAATTAACAACAGGATAAAAAGCAAAAAAATTTAAGAACATTTTAAAGCATGAACAACAAAAAGCAACAATAAATAAAGTAAACTTAATGAAAAAAAAAATAAATACTTTCCTTTTTTTACAACATTACTTTCTAGAACGAATAATTCCCTACCTGCTTATTGTTGTTGTGAGGAGTTTCTCCAAAATGAGGAAGGTCATTTTCATTTTTTATTTCTATTTACCACCCTTTAGTTGGAAGTCATTACAAAGGACTTAAATATTAGGTTTTTTGGCAGCTGATCCTTTTTTTTTGAAAATAGAATTTCCCTATGAGGCAGATCAATAACATTCCAGCTAAACTGATTAACTGTATTTTTATTTTATTTTTTCCATCTTTGGTTCATATTTTGTTTTCAGCCATTTTACTGCAATATATAAGAAGGAATATCTTTTGATTTTGTCTGTCACCCAATCCCCTCCTCCTATTCACAATCAATGAGATCGTTTGTTTTTCGTTTAATATAGGAATACTGTATATAAAATTATGTTTATTGGTGAGTTATTTTTTGTTTTGATGTAACTTATTTTATTATTTTCTATTCACTAATCAGTGCAAATCATGTTTGGCAGTGAAACATTTCTTTATGGAGACGTAGATACAGCGGTGTGACATCATCGTCTGATTTATTAAAAATTTAAATATATCGTTTGCTGTATAAAATTTATATTTGCATTTAATGTTGCAATGAATATAATATAACTTTGTTCAACGAAGTTATGTACCTCCATTTACCTTATAGTAAAATTATTTTTACAAATCATGACTATTAGTCATTACCGAGCCATGGAGGGCACATGGACAGAATTAAAAAAAATATATATTAATACTGTCACTTTTTTCTGATTCTGAGATATTTGGTATGTGAGTTTTATTTTGAAAAACTCACATACCTTCTTCTTTACCCCAAAGTTACCCCTCAGGGCAGGTGCTCTATGGAGTTAAATTCCTGCCAAAAGTCTGTACACAAATGCAACACGATTCGCGTGCAAAAAACACAGGCCGTGTGCAAACACAATGGGATTCGCGTGCAAACACGAGGTGATTTGCAATGAAAAAAACATGCTATAATCGTGCACGTGTAACAACAGCAGATATTGCTGTTTCTTACCACACTGGAACTGACTGTGGATTACAAGTCTCATGCAGAAAGTTTACCCCAAAAGTGTTTTGGTTTTTGGCCCCTGGTGGGCTGTGAAGGTACTGCAGGTAGTTGCCAGAGCGAGACCAGTGTATGTAAATGATTGTATCAATCCCATCATTGGTCCCTGATAATGACATCACTCTGCGAATGTGCTACGCAAAAAAATCTAATGTATTCTGATCTTATGCATAACACATGACTAAGATAAGGATCCGATCAAGAATCCAATGAGAACCTAAGCCTGGTGAGCAAAGTGTCAGGGTCACTAAGTGAAATACTTGTTGTACTATGGCGATGCCGTCATCAGATGATATTAGATCATGGACAGGACTTGGACAAAAATAGACATAAACTGTAAGTGAAAAAAAATTGTGTGCCAAAAAAAACGAAGACAGTAGCTCAGGGCTTCGACTACATTAATCAAATAGTTGTAGAGGTAAACAAAATATGGAAATTAAGCACTCCTCGAAGGTGAAACATCTGAACATTGTCAGATAGAAGCAGCAGCAACATCAGTGGACATCTGTGGTCTAGAGACTGTGATAATGAAGACTCACCAGCAGAAGGAGAGATAGAGGGATGGGAGAAGAAAGAAGAAAGCAGAGGAGGAAGACCATTTTTAGAGTGAGACCAAAGACAGGAGCGCGGAGGAGGAGAACATTCCTGCTCTTCAACAAAATCATAGATTTATTTCCTAAAAAGAATCTGTCGCGAGTGGAGCTGCACTGCAAAAAAAGGTATTTCAAAACTTTAAAGGTGCAGTCTGTAAAGTATAATGGCATCTAGAGTATTAGATTAGCTCCTCAGCTCACTTCCATTTTACAGACTGCACCTTTAATCGAATCATTTGATCTCATTTGAAAGTCCGTCTCAGTGATTTGTAGTCAAGATAAATAGTCAGATTTTTTAGTCAATACAAGAATATTTGATTATTTTTCAGAATAATAGTCATCTTGTTTCTAGTCGGGTTGTTTTTGTCGTGTTTTTGCCTCAGTTCCTCAGCACCCACTGAACCCGGTCTCCTCTGGAGGATTCCTACATACCAGTTAAAAAATCCAAACGGTTTGTTGTGCGTGTCAGGGGAAACTATCAGGAGTTCAAGTGTCCAGCTTTGATAGTGATGTAAGACCTTATCCGCCATCAGGGTGGTCCAAACAGCAATCAGAGCTCAGATCACAAGAAGAACCTGCTGCTTAATTCTAATCAGATTCTTCTAAAACCAGCCCAAAGAGGATTCAGAGGCCAACGGATCAGAACCATCAACCCTGTCGTCTCCTGTGTCTGGAGGAGGTCATCATGAGGAGAGGACCAGCAGAGAGACCACCGACACTGAAGCAGCAGGTCAGTCTCACATAATCCCACCTCAACATTCATGTAGGACATCCTGGTGTCGTCTGGCTCTGACAGTATCTCAGGCGTTAAACTATGTCTCAGGCGTTAAACTGTTTGAGGATGATCCTCAAACTCCAATCAAACCCTCCTGATATCTGGAGATCAGTCTTTGACATCAGTGTAGAGGAATTTTGCAGACCCCTTTCTCCAGGACTGCTTCATTGCAGCCACATTGGAGGGTTTGTGAGCATGAACTGATCGTGTCAGGTGTCACCACAGCATCTCCAGGGGGTTCACACATACTGATGACCTGACATTCTCCTTCAGTAAAATTTGTATTTCCCTCAATGATGTTGAGTCGTCCTGGTCCTGAAGCAGCAGATCATCTCCAGAACATTCCACTGCCACCTCGATGTTAAACCGTGGGTCTGATGTTCTTGTAGTGGAATGTTGTGTTTGGTTGCCACCAGATGGAACGGGACCCCTGTCTTCATAGAGTTCAACTTTCCACTCATCAGTCTAGAGAAGATTCTCCCAGAAGCTCTGTGGGTCATCACAGTGTGTGTTGGGTAAACTCAGACCAGCCTTAATATTTTTCTGGGTCAGCAGTGGCTTTCACTCTCCCATGTTGCTCTTTTAGCCAAGTGTCTCTGGAATAGTGGAGCCCTCACCTCTGACCTTTATTGAGGTGTTGGGTTCAATAAATGAAATGATCTTTTGAAAACTAGTATTTTATGTTTAATCAGGTTGTGTTTTTGTTTAATTCATTGAGAAGTTCTGAAACAGTCCAGAAGAAACCAGGAGGGTGTCCAGTGTATTTTAGCAGCACTGACAGTCTGTAATAGTACCTGTCAGCCTTAGTAGCCTTAAGGCTGATTTAGGACTAGTTATTAATATTAGGATATTAAGATGTGTGTGTGTGTGTGTGTGTGTGTGTGTGTGTGTGCGTGTGTGTGTGTGTGTGTGCGTGCGTGCGTGCGTGCGTGCGTGTGCGTGTCAGGAGATGATATGGAGCATGAACAGGATACGGTGCTGCAGCTCCAGGAAGTCATCGAGCAACTAAGGAACGTCTTCCCTTCAGATCCAGGTGAGTTCTGATCACAGCCCGCTTGGTACCGCTTGGTAACTTGGTACCGTGAACAAAGAACAGGATTATCATAGAACTTTGTTCCTGTAACCGAAAGCTTGTCATCATTCTATCTACTTCCTCATTTCAGGCACGACGTCACACATTTGAGTGGAATCCTGATGGCAGAGGGCGGACCTCCAGACGGCTGAGGAGCTTCCATCATACCCAGAACTCTGTGCACTAAAAGCCTTCTTCATGCAAAGCCGCTGAGGTCCGTTTGGCCGGGCCGAGCTTGATCCTTTTAGTGGTGCTGCCGGACTAATTTTAACAAGCCAAAGGAAATTAACATTAGCAGCAGTTCAGCGAGAGGCTGGAGGAGGACGAGGACGAGGACGAGGAGGAGGACGAAGAGGAACCACACTGTGCTCACCAGGTTCTGAAGCTTCATATCAGCCCAAAGCAAAAACCGGACCTTCACTGAAGAAAACAAGATCGTCCCATTATTTCATCAGTATTATTGATTTTATGTTTTATTTCTCTAACGATCAGAACCAGGTTTCCTCTGCTGTGGACCATCAGGACCCTCAGTGAGTTTACCGATCTACAGGACGCTGATTGTGAAGAAACACCTGCTACAATAATGGCAACACTCTGTCACATTGAACTCCAAAGAAGGTTTAAAAGTTGGTTTAAAGTCACTTTTAGCTCATCTACAGAAATATTAATGAAGTCAGTGGTCCAGAGGTCCAGTTCCACCGCTCTCCTCTTCCAGCCCTTATTTTGGTACTTCCACTAACCAGCAGTGTAAATTTAAATAAGAGCTAAATATTTAGCTTTGTGTTAAACATTTGGATTTAACATCTAGATATGATATTTAGATTTAATACTTAATATATTTTTAACATTTTATTTAGCATGTTTTTCCTAGAAAAGTAAATACGACTCAATTCATAAATATTCCTGGGAATGTGATTAAAAAGGTGACTTTAAGCCACATTTAAAAAATTGTTTGGAGCTAAATGTGACAAAATGTTGCTGTTTAAATCAGCTTTGAAAATCAGCATCCCCTACAGATCATCAGTTAGTTTAACCCTTGTGCTTCAATTCAATATGAATATATTATATCACTTCAGCAGTTCAGGACATAATTGTTGATAAATCTTTACATTGGGTTCAGTATTGGATTAAAAAAAACAAAAACACATTTCACCACCTTAGAGGACAGAAATGTCCCCGTTCTGATGCGGCCATAAAATATTATATATCTATGTTATTCTACACTTTTACTGACTTTACGATCCAACATCAGTCCTGATCATAAATGTCAAATATTTATTTATTTGCAATTTTATTTTCATATCTATGACAGAAGGGATTCAATGGAAAGTGTCTCCTTCAGACAGAAAAATGTAACATCAACAATTCTGAGGCAAAGATTCCAGAATGAAAGTCCGACGACAATGTCATCAGAAATTTATTTGTACTAGGGATTTCTGTCAGTAACAGGCAGTGAGAATGAATCTAGTTCACTCAGTGAATTATTGACAGGCTGAGGTTTAAATAACAAAATTACCCCAAGAATGCAGAAACTCTCTGATACTCAAGCTGTTTTATCATCACAGCCAAAACATTCAGAGACATGAAAAGACATTCAGACCGTCAGACTGTTACACATCAGAATGAAATCTGAATCCATAAGAGATCAGAAGAGATCACAATATAGTAGAAAGGTAAATAAAAATGTAAAAAGGCATCAACAATTATATAAATGATTCTTCTGTAGGTCGATGACTGGAGCAGGACTCTTACAAGTGGCTGATCTGCAGAAATAAAAACTACAGTTATAATATAACTGTAGTAGAACTATGATATAATTGCACATCATAAGGTTATTTCACAGAAGGAAAAAGAAGCAATGTCCATAGAAATAGAAATAGGGGTGTTACCGATGCGTTACAAACGATCGTGGCGAGGTTCAAGGATTAAAGGATCTGGTTTGTGAGTGCTAGTGTGAACCGGATCAGGACCGGGTGTCATCTGGAGAGGACCGTCAGGATCCTCAATAATTTAATTTCCTGTGAAGGAATGTCTGATCATCAGTTAAATCCATGTCCACTCACACAGCGCCTCAGTTTCCACACACTGCTGAGAGGAATCTGGTTTGTCTGTGGATGAATACCAAACAGAGGAATAGGAGGAAGTAAGCCTCTGCCACCCCATCCCACCCACCGTCCCTTCAACCCTCCATCATTAATCTCCCGTCTCCATGCAGATGTGTGAAGAACAGCAGTGATCGACTCTACGTGCTTCGTTTGCAGCGCTAATGCAGACTTAATTGCTTACAGAATTACAAAGAGCAAGTGGTTGAACCGGCTCCGCCCCATCCTATCAGGGCCACCCTGCTCTAAAAATAGCACGGTGGAATAGTAATGCTTTAAAAGCCTAGAGCATGAGTTCACCTTCCTGTTGCTGTTTTTCATTCGGGGAGGGGGCTGCAGGTCTCTGGACTCACCTGAGGCTGATGAGGAGAAACAGACAGAGCAGACCATAGAAGCTAAAAAGAAAGCTTTTAATGGTGAAACCGTGAATGCGGGGGATGCTTGAAGGGCTTAAAGATCTGAGACAAGAGAGGAAAAGTGGGAAAAACACTTCAGTCATAGCCTGAGGGCAGGTGGAATATCCACTCTGATGAGTCCACTGCACAAAAACCTGCAGAAGGAAGCCTGTGAATCTGAGTCAGTGGGGAATACACCTGAAGCCTTTAATACAGCCCAAACTGAAGGCAAAGACAGACTAAACTGAGGGCAAAGACAGACAAAACTGAGGGCAAAGACAGACTAAACTGAGGGCAAAGACAGACAAAACTGAGGGCAAAGACAGACTAAACTGAGGGCAAAGACAGACTAAACTGAGGGCAAAGACAGACAAAACTGAGGCAAAGACAGGCCAAACTGAGGGCAAAGACGGACCATACTGAGGGCAAAGACAGGGCAAAGAAAGACCACACTAATGGCAAAGACAGTCCAAACAGAGGGCAAAGACAGTCCAAACAGAGGGCAAAGACAGTCCAAACAGAGGGCAAAGACAGTCCAAACTGGGGGCAAAGATGAACCAAACTAAGAGCATAGAGACCAAACTGATGGCAAAGACAGTCCAAACCAAGGGCAAACACAGACCTCATATAAGAAAGCGGTGGGCTGCATCAGAACCAGGAGCTTCATCCGTCCTCATTCACTGCCAGTTAATTTGTATGCGGTTGCTAAGGAACCATTGCCGGGGTTGCACCGGATCAGTGAGGTTGACAGGTGATGAAGCACCATTCTTCATACCAACTGCCTTAAGGAGAAAGCAGGTAGACTCTCCTGAGAAGAGTTGGTGTTTCTTTACAGACTTGTTTTTCTCTGGATCCAGACTCTCATTGAACATTGATCTCCACAGAGCTCCAGACATCTGTCTGAAGGAACACACTGATGGAACCGTGAGGAAAAAGAGCAAGGGAAGGAGTTTACTTCAGGGCTGAACATCAGCATGTATGTTTTAAGACAGGAACTGGTTCAATCACTGGTTCTCTGATGCTGCGTGTTGTCAGCGTCTGATCCGACGGTCCAGCAAGAGGCCAACAGGAAGTCTCTTCTCTCTGAGGTCCAGACAACGGTGTCTGAGGAGGTTCACAGCTGAATGCAGAACTGTCTACAAGGCAATGGAAGAGGATTAAGGACACATGAAAAATTATTTTCATAATTTTGAGAATAAAGCCAGAATTTTAAATAAAACTTAAACTCTGGATTAAGGCTCAGTATAAAGTCAGAATTATTACTTCTCCTAATTTCAACCTTTTTTCTTCACAATTCTGACACTATTGTTGAGAATGAAAGAATGAATTTTTTTCCTGACTGTTAAGAAAAATTATGTAATTCCGAGAATAAAGCCAGAATCTAAATAAATATTTCAGGAAAACTCCTTTTCAGCCACAGTACCAGTCGGGTCGCTTTCATCGTCAAAAAACTAAAACCCAGCGAGCTTCTTTTGCCCCCTCTCCCCAGAGTTTAACTCTCAGACCACCCAGTCCCTCAGTCCCCCACAGATTCACTCAGACCGACTCAAATCCACTCAGACCCAAACAGAACCACTGAAACCCATTCAGCCCCAGGCAGAACCACAGGTGAACTATGTTACTTTAACAAACACCATTAATATACCTCATTACTGATTTACATGTTAATTACTGTTAATTAAACAATATGGTTTATCATTTTAATCACAACTCACTGACTTCCTTTAATCTGTAGTTTTGTGAACAGATGATTTTTACCTTAATAACAGGGGTCAGAGGTCAGAGGCTGATTTCTACTCTTTGTGTACAGAAATAAAAACTTTCTATTTGACAAACTCCTGAACCTTCTGTCAATTTTATGGGTTGGGCTGTGGATAGCCACTTCCTGTATCTCTCTCTCTCTCTTCAACCATCTCTCTCTTCCTCTATCTCTCTCCCTCTTCCTTTATCTCTCTCGCCCTTTCACTCTCTCTTCCCCTATCTCTCCCTTCCTCTCATTTTCTCTCGCTCTCTGTGAGTGGGTGCGTGAGTGAGTTTCAAACTGTTATATCTTTATTCATGTTTGTGGTGTTTTTTCTTTGTAGTTGTAGGTTTAGGTTTAATGATTGTTTCAGTTGTATAGTGAGAGGTTAGTTGGGGTTGGGGAGAGGGGGTTGGTTGGTTGGTTGATTTAGGTTGGGGGTCATTGGTGGAGGTTTTGGAGAGTTTGCTACTGGATTAGCTTGTGAGCATCAGAGCGGTGCCGAACACAGGGTTTGAGTGAAGATGATAATATCAAATGTCACTCCGTCCGTCAGAAGTGAAGTATTGGCGAAAAAGCTGTCCAGACATGGCTCATATTCCCAATAAAAATGATAAAAATGAATGACAACTCCGATTCCACTGTCAATGTTTCAACCGATAGTATGAAATATTTAGGCTGGGAGCGGAGGGAAATTTGCTCCATGCGTGGCCGAGGAGGAGAGCCGGCTGACTGCAGCCAGTCCGCCGGTCTGTCCTACCGGAGGATTACAGACACCATCGAGACCGGGGCAGCCTGAGGCGGCCTGACCACCGCGCTCTCCGGTGTCAGCTGTGGAACCGCTCCCACAGACGGTCCACTGTACAGTGATACATTTAAGGCACAAAATTTGATAAAAGACACAGATGACGAAGATTACATCCCAGACAGTCAAAATAAATGTAATGGTGTAAATGCAAAAAAGGAAACCAAGACAGCTGAAGACTTTCAGTGAAGTTTTGAAATCGGATAAATCAATTGTGCAACAGTCAAAAGCTAGTGGATGGGTGAAACAAGGAAAAATGGAAGAACAGGGAATCTAACAACCAGAGTAGCCGAGTCTGTGATTGAAGATGAGGAAGAGGACATTGACATGGAAGATGGCCTGTCAAAATCCTCTGTCAAGAGTAAAAAAACCCAGAAACTAAACAGAAGTTGTTTCCCTGACCTAGTCAGACACAGTGGTGTTTCAGACAGTGACTGTGAAACTGTGAATGATTAAGTGTTGTAAAGTGGTTACTCCATGTCTTGAATTCAAAAATTTCTCAAAGACATAAAAGCTTCCAGGATGGTGAAGGTGGAGAACTTTTTTCCTGATCTCCGGTTGTTCTTGGACTCAGTGAGAGTCCACATGAAAAACACTGGAGACAAGTATAATTCTCTGACCTCTGACCAATCTTTTAGATTAATAGAAATGGGTCTTAAAAGTGAAAAAGAAGTGAATCAGGATGAATAGTTTTAACTTTTTAACTTTCCTTTCTCTTTTATTGTTACCTTTGTTTTATTTTAGCTCCTTTTTATCTATGTGCACTTTTAACATCAGCACTCTTAATATTAATGGGGCTAGAGATATGTGTAAAAACTAAATGTAACATTTATCCAGGAGAGGCACAGTACTGATGATAAAGCTGCTGACTGGAGGAGGGAGTTTAAAGGAGATGTATACCTCAGTCACAAAAACAGCAATAGGTGTGGAGTGGGCATTTTATTTTCCAGGTATTAAATTCCTTTTCCTGCTGATATAGATGAGCTAATAGCAGGCCACATTTTAAAAATAAGGGCTTTTTTTGAAAAAGTAACTGTTGTTTTTATAACCACACTGTCGCTACAGAGAGACTGTCTTTCTTAAAGTTTATGTAAAGGGATCCAGAAGTGTAGCGGGGAAGAAGATTTATTTGTGGGGGGTGATTTTGATAGTACAGCAGATACCTTTTTAGTCAGGAACCACCCAGAACCACACGCTGCCTCATGAAAGTTTCTACAGATATTAATAGAAACAAATGAATGTGTGATATTATGGAGAAACTTTCATAATCTAAACAGACAGTATACATTTTGCTTTAATAGAGACAATGTTCTATCCTTAGCTAGATTAGATCGGTTTTATAGTTTTAAACATCATTTTAGTGTTTTTAAAAGTTGTATAGTAACTCCAAGTGATTTTTCGGCCCATTGTCTGGTGCATGGTTGTTTCAGTCTGTCAGAGATCTGGAGAGAGAGGTGGAGGAGCTGCAGTCTTTAGCAGACCCGACAAGAGAACGAGTACATTTCGGAAGTCCTCAAAAGCAAGAAAGTCTGATTTAAATGCACTGCTGGTCATGTCCGGTAGGGTCGCGATGGCACGCAATAGCTTCCAGACTGTGGCTCTGTTGGTTGCTCCCTCTCACTTTTACTTTGACCTGGAGAAGAAGGACAGACAAGGGAGAAGGATCCATTCTCTGATCTCTGACATTGGGTAGATGATCCAAGATTCTACAGAGACACTCAGTTAGTTTCTACAAAGAATAAGATAAGTATGAATACACAGCCAGTTGTTCTGATTTCCTTCTTTCCTCGATTAACAAGACAGTCACCAGAAACCAACACCGAGCTGGACAGTGTGATAACTCTGAAAGAACTGTCTGCTGCTCTGCAAACCTTGCAGAACGGTAAAGCTCCATGTCTGGATGGTTTGTCTGAAGACTTTTATCAAGCCTTCTGGAACAAAGTTGTTGAGGATCTACTGGATGTCCTGTCCCAAGGATAACAGAAAGGTCGGCTGCCTCTGAGCTGCAGGAGAGCTTACGATTACGATTAACGGTGGTTTGAGTGCTCCTTTTGAAGTAGAGTGAGGCGTCACAGAGGGCTGTCCCATCTAAGGCGTACTCTATGCTTTGGCCATCAAGCCCCCCCTCCACAAACTGAGACAGGGTGTCATTGGTTTTACTCACCAACCTCTGATGCAGTTTTTAAAATGTCTGCCTATGCTGACAATGTAGTCGTCATAGTAACTCAATAAAGAGACATAGACTTCTGGAGAGTATTCTGAGACGTTTGTTGAGTGCTCCTCAGCCAGAGTAAACTTGAGCAAGAGTGAGGCTCTGATGGTGGGCGTGGACTGCAGAGGATTCTTTAGTGGGTTCGTATTGAAAAACAAGGGTTTTAAATATCGAGGTGTGTTTTTAGGAAAACATGGACAAAAATTTGGAAAATGTTTTAGAATAAGTGGAAGGAAGATTGAACACTTAGAAGTGGATTTTATCAAAACTGTCTTCTAGAGGTTGTGTTTTAATCATAAATAGTCTGGTAGCATCAATGCTGTGGCACCGTCTGGACTGTGTGGATCCTCCGGTCACACTGCTGGCCAAGATCTAGTCAAAAATTGTAAACTTTTTCAGGGATCACCTTTACTGGATCCCAAAGAGCATCTTGTTTTTACTCAGAGATGAAGGAGGCCAAGGACACGTCCATCTTATCAGCAGGGGGGTACTTTCCGCCTCCAGTTCATACATAGACTGCTGAGTGGACCTGTTGACCTGGTGTGGAGGACTGTTGCTCGGGCAGTCCTGGCCTGGTGTGGTGGTTTGGGGCTGGAGGAGTCTTTGTTTTTAATGGACCTAAGAAACCACAAACTGGAGAACCTTCCTAATTTTTATCGGAGCATTTTTAAAATATGGGGACTTTTAAAAAAGACGGTTCACAGGTTTTGAATTAAGGTTTCTGGATTTTAAAGGAGCCGGTTGTGCCTGCTACATGTTTTAACGTGGAGAGAGTTTTAGGGGCTTCAGTTTTAAAGAAGTTCTTCGCTGCAAATATCTCTACAATAAGAGACATGGTAAAGGTGTGTGGACCAAGAATGGGTAATGCTGCGGCTCTGTGCTCTCCTTTGGGTGTTTCTTCATGCAAAGCCATCAGGAATCTGCTGAGGAACTGCAGAGAACATCTCAATGCAGTGGAACGTCGAACAATTGTCTCCAACAGTGAAAGTTCTGCGGATCATGAATTTGAACTGTTTCCTTGAGAAATTTTATTCCCTGATTATGAAGACCGCTCTGGAGGGTTGAAAAAATCTTAACCTTTTAAACTCAGCAGGTAAAACAATTCACAAAACTCTTTTGAAAGTTCTGTGCAGGAAAACCTGAACAATCGTGCTTTCACTCCATGGAGGAATCATCTGAGCATAAGTCCAGATGTGAGGCCTCCTTAGAGAAATTTTTACAAACCACTGCTAGTCAAAAGAGCTGGAGACGTACAGTTGCGGTTTTTACATGATGCTGTGGCCGTTAATGCCTTTATCTTAATTTTGAACCCAAACCTTGAAGAAAAATGTATTTTTGCTTGGAGAGAGAGGTTGTTTCCATTGTTTCCTGGACTGCAATAGGCTGCAATTGTTTTAAGTTCCTAGAGGGGCTCTTTTTTTTGTAAAAAAACAAACTTTAATCTTTGCTTTCAAATAAAACAAGAGAAGGAAAAAAATGTCAGCTTCTAAATTTCATCCTTTGTCAGACAAAAATGGCACCAGGAAACATAAACTAGAATATTCATTAGATCTTGACACAAAAACACGATTCACTATTGATTATTAATATTTTGAGTAGATGAAGAAACATTTTGTGTCCTGTCAAAAATGACAAAACAAATTTTTGAAAAAATATATATTTAAGGAGAGGTTGTTTTCGATGTATTTGACTCTGTTGGTGTATTTCTGGTGGGTTATTTTGGTTGTGGTCTAAATAAAGAGGTGTGAAAAAATTTAATATAATGTGATTGATATATAATATCTCTGTCTCTCTTATCTTTGCCTTTGCCAAGATGAAAATCTGGAAGAGCAGGAAGAACTGGGGTCTTCAACTTCTATCAGGAGGTTGAGGTTATCATAAGGACGATGAAGCCCTCCACCTGTGCCCTCGACCCCTTTCCTACAGCCCTAGTGAAAACTAACATCTCTTCCATCAGTCCCCTGATCACCGCTGTAATAAACCAATCCCTCCAGGCTGGCTTTGTTCCATCTGCCCTAAAAGCCGCCATAATCAGACCACTCCTCAAAAAACCTACTCTCGATCCAGAACTTTTTACTAATTACAGGCCCATTTCCAAACTCCCATTCCTCTCTAAAGTTCTGGAAAAAGTAGTTGCTGCCCACCTCCAGGACCACCTCAATTACAACAACCTCTTTGAAATCTTTCAGTCTGGTTTCCGCTCCACCCAGAGCACAGAAACAGCTCTGCTTAGAGTCACAAATGACCTACGGATGGCAGCAGATGCTGGTTCACCTTTCCTCTTGATTCTCCTTGATTTGTCTGCTGCCTTCGACACTGTTGACCATGGAATACTCCTACACCGCCTACATCACACCACTGGACTCACTGCCACCGCCCTAAATTGGTTTCAATCCTACCTCACTGACAGAACAGAATACGTTTCCCTTGG
>VRLP01002297.1:0-93543 GCA_009660295.1 Lophius piscatorius
ATGGGGCCAAGGACTGATCCCTGGGGGACCCCACAGGTGACGGTGTGTGTCCGGGACTTTGAACTTCCAAGGGAAACGTATTCTGTTCTGTCAGTGAGGTAGGATTGAAACCAGTTATGATCTGATCAACTTTGACAAGGGCCAGATTGTTATGGCTTGACTGGGTCAGAGCATCTCCAGAACTGCAGGTCTTGTTGGGTGGTCCCGGTCAGCAGTGGTTAGCACCTACTAACGGGGTCATGTGCTCCCAAAGTTCATTCATGCGTTTCGGGCGTGAGCTCATGTTGTCCAATTCAACAAAAGGTCATTTCCGCAGAAAAGTTGATGCTGGATCCAATGTGAGGGTTTCAGAACACACAGAACATCACAGCCTGCTGGGACGGCGTAGATGTAGAGCAGTCAGAGTTTACATGTTCACCTCTTCCAGCTGCAGGAAGAACCTACAGATGGAAAACCTTAACTGGACCATGGTGCAATGGAAGAAGGAGGACAGGTCTGATGAATCAAACTGTTTTTCACGTGATGTTGGCAGTCATCTATGTGGCCGCTGCTTACCTCGCACATGGCGCTAGGATGCGGTACGGGAAGAAGTCCAGAGCTGGGAAAGAAAACAATCCCTTTTCTCCACTGTGATTCTTTTCTGTTGTCATGTCTGATAAAAAAGAAGTCCATAACGTTCTGTCTGAGGCTACAAGATAAACCGGCCCTGACAAAGATTATGACCGACGTCGATGACCTCATATGAATAAAACTGTGGGTCGAGATCTGATCTGGAGGATTCTGGGATGAGACTGGCACCTGAGGGTTCCGGGATCTTCACTGTTATAGCGGATATGTTCGTAAAAAAGACAACGGAGACTCCTCCACTTAATTCCTTTTCATCGAAGGATCAGAAGGAAAGGGTTTTGCTTCACCAGCTGGTATCATGTTATGGCTGGATCCGGACACCACGTATCCGAACACTTCAGTCGGAGCAACGTTAGCGCCACTGAAGCGGCTAAAAGTACTCTCATAGACAGGAAGTGGTGCATTTGGGCTTTGAAGTTCAATTTTCTGTAATTTTCAGTTCGATTCAAACGTCACTCCGCTGATAATGTCACACCGTTCAAAATAGTGCAGAAGCAGACGAAGAAAGGCGAGTTATTTAATGCAGTGATGCCATCTCTCCTTCTCTCATAAACATCAACCCCTGCTGGACTTCTGACACCATCTTCCTCGTCTCTCCATCCCCCCCTCCCTCGGGAAATGAATCAGCCATCTTAATTATCACTCTGCGGAGGCCATATCGCGGTGGGATGAAAACACCCCCTGCAGACAGTAAACAAACAGGCGGGCTACTTTCAAGAAGTATCAAAAAAAAAAGTTGATTGCTCCACAAAATTGATTGCTGCCAGCGATAAACAGCAATTACCGCACTCGCGGCTTTTCATCTCTTTCAAGAACATCATTTTGGAGCTCAATCTCCACTAAAACATCATTTGTATTGATGTCACTGCGAATACGAGTCTCTGCGGTCTTCTCTTAATTTATTATTGATTGAGCAATGTCAGGCTAGAATGTGTCGGAGCGGTGTGCAGAAGCCGGATCAACAGAACTGGGGAAAAAAAAAAAAAAAGGGAAAAACAGCCTCTGTGAGAGATAAAGCCGGCTCTTCGTCGGATTTAAACATTTCCTCTGCAGGCCGATACAGAACACGAAGGAGGAGTTTAAACGCCGGACTGAAAACGCCGAATGCCCTTGACAGTAGAACAATGTGAGGCAGATGCCTCCTGGTGAATAATAGCTTTACAGCATAACCCTTTTCCTGTAGCCAGAGAAGAATCCACCGAAACTGTCCCTGTTTGTCACAACGAGAGAGAGAGAGAGAGAGAGAGAGAGAGAGAGAGAGAGACACACACACACACATGTAATCAGCCTCTCTGATAACGTGACTGGTGAAAAGATTCCTCATAGAGAACCAAACAATACACTCCAACTTCTCTCACAGGGTGAAAAAGATTTGTTCCACTTCTTTCTTTCTTTTTTTATTTGAATATTTGAATAATCAACAAAAATGCCTTCCTTCTCTTTTGGCTGCTTTGGTTTACGGCTTTCCAAACAGGATTCTATCCGGCTCATCGGTGTAGTTACTGTGGCCTTGATTGTTCTCGGCATTCATCCAAGCTTGGGATAATCTCCAAGAGCAATCTGACTTGTGCGCCTCACTTGCTGGCAACCTTCGAAGCAATTACAGAAGAAACTAGAAAAACCACTCAGAGCGCAAACTTCCGCTTCATTGCCAGCCTCTGAATCTACTGACAACTCCAACAAACTTGAGAGTATCTCTCAAATACTATGCAGCCGGTCGTCTCCTGTGCCTTCCACTTCAGCGTCTCTGTTCAGCCCACTGAGCCCCCCAGCTCCACTCCCAAAGAAACATCAAAGGAATCAAAGGTACTCTTGAAACTGAACCCCCAGCTCAACCCCCAAAGGACATCAAAGGAATAAAGGGAACAAAAGCAGAAATAGCCACATTTCGTCACTACTCCAAACAACTTAATATTTTCATTTTATTTAAAATGCTTTGAAACACGTAACATCACCAAAATGTAATCTCCTCTACGATGACGCGGAGACCTACCGGTGAGTCAAACTTCACGCAAATCCATCCAGCACTTTTTCTGATTATGCTGCTCACAAACAGACAGACAGACAAACAGACGAAGGCACTGGAGTGAAAACATAACCTCCTTGGCGGAGGTAATTAATTGCCCTGGAAGCTTTTTAATCAGGTGACCGGACCGCCTCAACAGGCTCTAGTCCTACATCCCTCAGGAAGTCTCAGCTCTTTACCCTGACTCATCAAGTCTGCAACAAGCCAACCTAGGAAGGAAACTGCATTTGGCCATTTATATCCATGATTTCATCTTTTGGTCACTACCCAGACCTCATGACCACAGATAGACCTCATGACCATAGATAGACCTCATGACCACAGATGGACCTCATGACCACAGATGACCTCATGACCACAGATAGACCTCATGACCACAGATGGACCTCATGACCACAGATGACCTCATGACCACAGATAGACCTCATGACCACAGATGGGATTGGAACATGGATGGATCGGTAAAGAGAGAGCCTCGCCTGATGGACGGAAGACAATGTCCACGTTACTGATGATGTCTCACCAAACTGCTTGTTCCTCATCTTATCGTGAACAAAACCCTGAGATACTTAAACTCATTCGCTTTTGGCTGCAACTCACCCGCAACCGGCGCCCGGTTTTGGAGGTACGGACTCACGCCAGCCGCGTCACACACGTCTAGAAGCTGCTCCAGAGCAAGAATACACAGAATCATAATCCTGCTACCTTAAATTCGCTTTATGGTAGCAGGATTATGCGGAAAAAAAATACTGTCCAGATATCTTTGATCGTTGTCAAGGAAAAACAACATTACATTTGTTGGGGATTCTGATAAAACAGTCAGCTCTAGCAACCCCCCCCAACCCCCCCACCCAACCCAATTCTTTTATTTCCACTACTAAATGACTGAATCTCCATGACACCTGGAGGAAAGATGTGTCACGGGTCGGGAAAGAAGCCATCACATTTTCTTTGAGAGGGTATTTTTAGGGGCGGGGCAAAGGTCAAACAGCACCAGAGTGTTCAACCCTGGCAGACAAATGTGGGGGATTTACATGCTTTACTTAGTGACATATAACCTGACGTTCTTTTAATAATAGTCCAGATCAAGGGATGTTGAAGGTGTGATTTTGTTAGACACCTCAAGAGAGACGTGACCTCTGAACCAGAGATTTTTTTCCCGTGGATTTAAATAATCTTGGCATTCTGCCTGTGCAAACACGTTGCTAATGTGACATCCACCACACGTGTCTTTCCACCTCTCGCCCCCTCATTGTCCGCTCTGCCTGACGCCGCTCTTTGCAGGTATGATGTCAGGACAGACGTAGGGGAGCACCTGTCCATTTACGCACAAAGGCGGCGAGGGGGATGACCCCGACCGGTCCTCATGTTCAAGCAGGCCTCTGTGAGATGGGAGGTAGGCAGAGAGAGTGTGACGCACATCTGCAGCAGCAGCCCGTGTTAGAAATGTGCATTTCGTACGCACAAATGATGGAGACGCACTCCCTCAAGTAATCAGAGGAAGCTGGTGCCAGAGGTGCTTTGACTCCAGCAGGAAACACCCTCCATTGTTCTTCACTGGTAGCCGACCCAAAACCCACGGACTGGCCTCGCAGTAGAACATCATTTTTAATGCCACCCTTCAGGAAACACATTTCAGCACTATTGTCATCGCCATTAAAGTTTGATATTTTGATTTATTGTTGGGAGATTCATATGAGATTTTTTTTTTTTCTGCATTTATAATCTAAATATCTTTAATAACTTTTATATTAATCATGTTTATTTATCTTGTGAAGTAGGTTAAGAAATTTGTATATTTAGTTTTATTTTTAATCTTGTGTACATCTATAGATGTGTAATAACACCATTTATAGGTATTACGGCTTATGACACAGCACTTTAGCTCTCTAGAGCTAGATTTGGCTACTTGATGGTTTACTTAAAGTTCATTTAACAATTTTAATACAGTCTGGTGAACCGGGCCACACGCCAGAACGGTACCGGCGGTAACCATGGATGGAAACAGATGATCCGCGCTGGAGACCCCGATAGTCAACAGCCGAAAGACGAAGAAGAATATCCAGAAGTTGGCGGTTAAACCACATTAAATGAAATTGTTTCCGTCATAATGAGACGTTCTTGATGCCCATGATGTGAAAACGTTTGTTTTGAATTGAACGGTTATGCATAAACAGTGTCGGTGACATCATTCATTTTTATGTCAATCTCTGTTTTTCCTATACATCAGGAGGCTGCCACGTGTGAAAAGCTCATACATTTCAAATCAACACAATCCCTCAATCAACCATGTGTTTACATTCATGTTCCGTACTTACGCCGAACAGTCAGTAATCTACATCCTTAATACGTCCTTCAGGGGTCCGACCAATCAGCGGCTGGATTCATCACATGTGCCAGAGGCAGAGAGGACAAGACCGCCATCATTTCCCTACACTACAAAAATCTCAGTCACATCACACTATTGAACACCGGCGCAATAAGTGGGCCGAAATTCAAACGGTAGAAAATGTTCAATCAACTGAAGGCGGCCCTCGACTGAGGGAAGCAGATAATCCGTTTATGTATAAATAGTCCAGCTCCGGCTTTTGTTGGAGGATTTTCAATATTAGAGGTACTTATTTTCCTGTTTGCATCGACCCAGTGGGGATATTGGACATGCAAATGTTTCCCATAAATTCTGGATGTCCACTAGAACTATAAATACATTTCTGTGGGTTGGACTACCCAGCATGCATTGTAATGACGGTCTGCTGAAGCGAAGGAGAAGTTAGCAAGTGTGCATCGTTCACTATTATGTGAGGTGAAATTTTAAAATGAGCAGTGGGAGATTTCAATTTCTGGATGAGAGGTGACATTTGACGTAGGATTGTTGACCTTTGACCTTCACTGACTACAAATGAAAGCCGAGTCCAGAAGATCTGCTTCAGTCCTTTAACTTGTGTCAATAGAATCCAACATGAGCAGTGATCATGTGCCTGTTTCATTCATTTATTCATTCTGAATGAGGGGTCGCAGGGGCTGGAGCCTATCCAAGCTGACATTGGGCGAGAGGCGGGGTACACACTTGATGAGTCATCAGTTTATCCCAGGACCGTTTCAGGCTCACATTCACTCCTACGAGCAGGTTCGGAGTCTCTAGAAACCAATAATGTCAAGATTAACCCTTTAATATCCTCATAAAGAAAAAGATGAAGAACATCGAAAAAAAATTTGATCTTTTAGTCTTCAAATTTCTTGGACATTCTAAATTTACCATAAAATTACAAATTGTTTGGTCAAGTGTGTTTTTAAACTGTAAAAAAAAATTCAATTATAATTATTTCAATTTTAATTGGACTTGATCAACCGTTTTGGCAAAACATGTTTTTAGAAACACATGACTTTTTTTTGGTTGTATCAAGTTACATAATTCTGTCAAGTCCTCACATGCCTTAATATACCAAAACAAATCCTACTTATCTAATAGGATTTACCCTCCCCCTCAGTGGCCCTTTTTGGCTATGGTGCCGCCCAGGGCTCCATCCTTGGCCCCTTACTCTTTAGCATATGCATTCCACCACTTGGTCAAATTAAAAACAGTCAATAAAAACTGAACCTGGTGCATCCAAAACATTGAACCAGATGTTTGTCTGCTCTGAGAGAGAGAGAGAGGGGGGGGGGGGGGGGGGGGGGGGGGGGGGGGGGGGGGGGTGTTGGGGGTCTGTAATCTGACACCTAGCGTCCCTGCAGTCAGAGGTTGACAGCAGGTGCCGTCTGAGTTGCACACAGGTGAGGGGAGGGCAACAGGAGCGCGGAGCAACCAAAGAAAGAATAAATAAATAAAAAGCTAAAACAAGATGAAGCTTGAGTTTAAACAGGAAGGTATGTTGGAATGGGCGTCTACAACTTTAGTGATTTGCATAAATCACCTCAGGTTCATCACAGCACTGGATCTGCTTCAACTTGTACAGAACATTCAATTAAGCTTATTTTACGGCGACAGCCTTTATTGTCATTCTTCCATGTGTCTTCACACCTTTTTTTACGCTCTCGGCCTTCATCGCCGACGAACACGAGGTCAGCTGACCAGTCAGTGTCCATAGAAGTCGGGTGTTTTAAAATCACTAGCCAAGCCGTCAAAGCCAACATGAAGACTCTTGAAACGTTTAAATGTAGAATCCTCCGGCAGCCCAGAGGATTCGACTCGGATCGGACCGTAACCAGATTCCTCTTAGCGCTCAAATTTGATGAGCAATACAAGAGTCTTCTCACAAAAGTTATGGTTTTTTGTTGTTATGACTCATATAATGTACAAAAAACAAATCAATGTTGTGAGTTGTGTCGTTTCAGAGGACATGCTGTTTGTGTTGGGCCTAAAACTCGTACAAGACAGATGACGGTCCCAAATTTTCCCAATCCTATTGTTTTAATACCAAAAGTAAAATGAATTCTCGCAAAACTCTTTTTCTTCTTGCTGATTTGACAAAGTGGATCAACCAGTGTTTGATTTGTGTAAGGATGGTCGACCTAATTACAGTACCCAACTTTGAGACTGCACCCGACCAAACCGGTCTTGTGAAACAAACATAAATCATTTTGAGAACCTGCAGAGCACAGCTGCACATAAAAAAAAAGCAAAGTAAAGTTCATTGGAGGGACAAATATTTATAATGCAAACTCGTGCTTTAAAGATTGTCCCCATAAACTCATGTGATGTAGAAAAAAAAAACAACACCGAGGACAAATCTTTACTTTCCTTCTTGAAACTTTTGAATAAAAAAAAAAAAGGTTCATGGAAGGCAGAGAGATGATTCTCTGAATATTCACCTCGACACCCCGGCGTGAGCCCGAAAGCCTCCGGCCGGCGCCCAGGCGTTCTTCGTGAAGGTTTTGTCTGAAGACGCCTCTGTTCTTAATCTCCAGGTCACAGCCTCTATAGGGGTTTAATGGGAGGTTGTTCTTTGACACCGTGGGACAGATCGCTTTGTTCCTGCTTATCTCTCCCGTCTGGAGCTCATCCCAACCCGCTGACTCCCTGTGATGTTTGGCTTTAAGACGGCGTACGAAATATTCGGCGATTTTATTCATAAAAACAATTTAAAAAATAAGCGTTTCGTCCTTTTTCAGTCAACTCCCACTATTTTTGACGGTTCAACGAAAAATAAATAAAAAAACAAAGTACGGGTAGCACTCTCCTGAGGCATAAAAATAACATTTAAAACACTTAAAAGTAAGCATCACAAAGACTCGATTGTGACGTTTGAGATGTTCGGACTGAGAATCTTATCCAATCAGATTGGAGACGGAACGAGAACAGAAACAGAATCTTTAGACCAAATATTTATCAAGGAATGAAAGGACATATAATCGAGTTGTCAAGCGTCGAAAGAGGAGAGGACATGTCACGACGGAAAGTCGTGCGTCAGACTCCGAGGGGGGAGGAGTCGGAGACAAACTCAGGGCTTGTTGAGGAAAGCCTTTGTTGAAGGTGACCAATTAAAGGTGAACATGATCCTGTCTTCTCAAAATACAAAATGAAAACTTGGCTTCATACTTGTGAATATTTAATGTCCTGAAATGCGAGCCACTCCACCGAACCTGTCTACGATATCGCTCAGTTGTAGCAAGTATATGCTAAAGAGCAAGGGGCCGAGGATAGAGCCCTGAGGTACACCACAGGTCAAAGGGGCCACCGAGGAGGAGGTCAAAAACATGGCTACTGAGAAAGTCCTGTTTGATAAGTAGGATTTTTCTCTTTCGTATATGAAAGAATATAAGGACTTAGCAAACAGAATGATGTAAAAACTAAAGATGGTCAAAGACTTTTCTAAAAACATGTTTTACCAATAAGTGGAGCTAATCTTACTCAAACAAACTATTCTTCATGAAATGAAAATAAGTCATTGTGACGTAATTATTTTTCAGTTTTTTTTCTGTTGTACACTTTAAAAGTATGTTTGACCAAACAATTTGGGTCAATTTAAGATATTAAATGAATAAATACACCAAAGAAATAAAAATATGTGAAGGAAACATTTTTTCCACAACTTCTTTTTTTTTAAAGAAGTCTATCTCTTTGTCTCAGCGGATCCATCGGCAACCACCACCACCAGCACCAGTAGTTTTACTCCAGAGGAAGGATTGTAGCTGCTGCAGCTCAGAGCTAATCATCACTAATCATCCGTTGTAATAAAGAATTCCTCTTTTCTTCATTCTCTGATTCTCCTCATTGAAATAAATGATGAATAAAGAACCGTTATTCGGGTCGTGCTGAGGCAAATAAAGTGTCCCCTCTTCAAGCCCCGCCCCTCACTGATAACTTGGCTGTCAGAGGTGGAGCGGAGACCCACTCCCTCACCAACTGCACTCCCTGAAAAATGATCTTCTTTTTTTTTTTTTGTTCCGAGCAGCGACGTCTTTTCATCTTCAACCAATCAGGAAAGAGCACGGATGGCAGCATTTGGCTTCTGTATGCAGCATCTGTTGGCAGAGCGAGTTGAAGATATCAGAACTTTTCAGAAGAGTTGTCATCACCACCACTGGCCCGTTTCATGTAGCCAATCGATAGATGTTGTAGAACCTGTCAGCCGTTGACATGGGGAATAAACTTAGTGCTGAGTTTTCGCTGCGACTGAGCGCAATGCACCACTCTTAGGTAAAACCTTTAAACACCTAAGATTAGATTTTAAATTTGGACTTTTAATTTTAGTCTGAGAAAAACTCTGAACTCATGATGATGTATTTCATCTCGCCGGACCGGAATGGGTCCGAAACGTTTCCAATGATTTTCTTGTCAGGAGTTGTTTGTCAGTTACAATTCCGGGAAGCCATTAGTACGTCGGATAATCCCACTCGATCCATGAGTGTACGATCCATGAGTGTACGATCCATGAGTGTACGATCCTTCCTGCGATTTCAAGATATGACGCATTTGATCTATTGCTTCAATCCTGAAATGGTAGAGAAAAAAAAACCTTGCATGTATCAATTACAGTTCATGCCATAGACTTTATCTCGGGCGCTGCGTCTCTCTCTCTCTCTCTCTCTCTCTCTCTCTCTCTCGCCCCTTCCCATCATACAGTACCTGGACGTATTGTTTCCCGGAGGGCCCGTGTGATTTTCTGTGCAGAGCTCAGGATTATATTTCAGCCTGAGGCTTTGGAGTGGCCCTACGTCTTGAGAGAGTGAGAATTGGCTCCGCGGGGGATGGCCAAACACGTAACCATCTACTGGCTCTCCCACTAATCCTGTTGAATGGCAGTAAGAGGTGAGAAACTCTATCGCACATAAAAAGAGAGAGGCCTCATTTTACACTCTCGGCCCTGAGATTCCAGCTTCCCACAGCAGGTCTGCTGGAGGGATTAACGGGTTTGCAGCTTCCTGCCTGACCAAAAAGAGCGCCGAGATCTGCATGAGAGCAGAACTCTGTTCCCAGACCGTGATCACGCTTTCCTCCCCGTCAACAAAGGCTATATCCCTGAAGAGTCCCCAATCCCCTGCACTTCACAAGCAATCTGAACTGAAACTTCTGGAATGAAATGTGAAGTTATGTCCACAGGAGTTTGTTTTTTTTTTTGAAAAAAAAGCTCCCCCTAGTGAGTTCATTCTGAACTACTACATTAAAAATGTGATTAAAAACAAGAAAGATCTCCTCTAGTCAATTCATACGCAACAAATGTCGACTAAATCGGACCGACGGTTGAGAAATTATAGCCCGGAAATTTTGGAGATTAAGCTCCTCCATAGTGTCAGAAATATACAACTGATATTTCCCAAAATCAATCCAGTTCTTCCTCAGACTAAAGTCTATGTGTTTATAAAATTTGAAAATGATTCATGAAACAGCTTTTAAGTTATGTCCGGAAAACAGTGGGGTTTTTTTCATTTAAAAAAAGCTCCACCTAGTGAGTAAAATATGAACTTTTAGAGTAAAATATTACATTTAAAAGATATTTAGCGTTGAGTTGATTCATTTGCGCCAAATTTTGACTAAATTGGACCAACATTTAACTCCCCCTAGTGAGTAAAATATGAACTATTTAAGTAAAACACGTTCTATAAATGGATCGATCTCCCGTAGTCGATTCAGACATACCAAATTTAGACCAAATATATGTGTAAAATTTGAAAATGATCCATGAAATATAGTTTTTGAGTTATGGCACTATGACGAAGGATCTGCGTCTGCGGCGGCCTCGACCCGGTTTTGCTAACTTTCACCCACAACAACGTTCAGGCCGATACTAAGCAGTAATTTCAACCATGTTTTCAGTATAATGTGCTTTTTTTTAAGTGTATATAAACTTAAGGTAATTAACGTATGACTTGGCAAATACATGTTATGTTCTTCATCGAATAATGGGGGAGGTTCACTTGGACAATGAATACAAATGGTTCACCTTTGAAAATGGTTTTTGTGCGCCGCCAAGCACGGATGCTGCTTAATGGATTTTCGGGTGAAAAGGCGGATGAACTCTGCCAAATCTGCTAAATAGTAAATAGTATCTTTTTAATGACTCACTGGTGCAATATACATTTTCTCTTTTTTAAATGTCCTTCATAAGTAGAGGTTTAGTGAAAGTGTAACGATTCTGTGAAAGCTTCACATAGAATGTTTTTTTCTCATCTGTGGTATGAAGGTGTGAACTTTCCCGCTCAACCTTGAAGTTGTTGAACGGGTCTGAAAATGTTCAGTCCCCCCGACAACAAAGAAGACTTCACAAACCTGATGAAGATTATGTGTTGTGTTGAAAGCCAGTTAAAGGAACCTTGGTCCAAGTTTGTTTTTCTCTCCACGAGGTTTTTTCACAGAACATGTGATGCTGACAGGAAAATGGTTATTATTATATAACAACCATTTGAAAGCAAATCAATTTAAAAACTTTTGTCACCTTCAGAAGTTTTCTTCATTTGAACTTCTTTTCGTTGTGAGATCATCACTTTTAAACACCTCTCATCTTTCCCTTCCTGTCCACGGACTTTTTATTTTAAACCTGAACCTACGTTAACTAATTTCTTTACGCTCTCGCTAGCTTTAGCCGCTCTCGCTGGCTTGAGCCGCTCCGCCAACGTTAGCTTCCTGAAACTTAGTATGTTCTTCAGGTAAATTTTTTATTTATTTTTTTTATATGAAAAAGAAAGAATTAGTAAGTCCTTATTAAACCGACCAATTTGACCTGTGGTGTGCCCCAGGGCTCCTTACTTGGCCCCTTACTCTTTAGCATACACATGCTGCATTTTCAGAAGCCAGATTAGCGTTTTTAATAATTATTTTTATTTTTTTTACCAAAACAAGAATGTTACATACATTCAAATCAAGAATAGGAGGGAAAAGAAGAATACAGTAAACCCCCTCACCTCCTCAGTTTTTTCTAGTCTCATCCTTCCACTGTGGTCGAGGGTCTCCTCCTCCGCTAAAAGGCGCTGAGAGTTTATTTTCTCCCCCGTATATTTGTTCACTCTCCGAGAACAGCACGTCTTTCTAATTAGCCGGCAGCGCGATGCAGGTTTTCAAGAAGGCTTGATGCAGTTTGTCCTCGCCACGCACGACTCGGCACGCTAAAAAAAACCCGTCTCCAGCAGCTTATTACTTCCATCTTATTAGCGACCTGAAACAGCGCATGCAGTTCTGTTCAAGGAGAAAATTGACACTAAGTGCTGGGATTAGCTTTGTGTTGAGGTGACAAATTAGTTTTTCCTCAATGAATGATTACGTCTGAGAGGCAGAAAATACGTCGGCGCTGAATGTAAGGATTTTGGGGCATTGTCTCCTGAAGCAGCATTGGAACACATTGTTCTGAACCATGGGAAGGTGCATCAGCTGTGAGTCGGCCCAGTCCCATCACACGAGTTGTGTACAGGTCCAGACGTATTCCATGATTGTAATTTTGCCTTTGGGAATTTCACTTGAGTTGTTTATTAGGGATGCCAGCCAAGAGAGAATTTTTTCTTCACTATAATTTGCCTCACATCCGTCTTATATGTAGTTTGTCAACTTTTGTCAGATACCAAATGTTCAAGAACAGCAAACGGGTTTCACGCCAGCCGGCGCATAAGTGATAAAAATACACTCTGTTTGCAGAAAGGTGTGGGAAAAAAACGCCTGACTGCACCGGTGTTTACGTCACCATGTAGTAGATACTGCATGGTGACTGATCAATGGATCAGCGCGGGTCGGTTCCGCTGACTGGAAGCCTGTAATTTGTTGCTGCTGAGCAAGACTGTGAGTCAAAGAGCAACATTGTGAGCGCTCAGCAAAAATGGCTAATAGTATGTTCTGAGGTGGGTGACATCATCCTGAGCTGGGAGGGAAACTGCATCTATGTGACTTCCTCTTCCCGCGAGACAAATTACAATCATCTTTCGTCACGTAAATATCAAAGTAATGCCCTTTTTTTTTAATTTTTTTTTTAGACTTTTAAGACCTTTATAGGCCAGATTTTTTGTGAAAGTTGAAAAGTTGATGTCAACTATCTACAACATGTGATAAATTGCAATTAAAAGCAAGTGTTAAACGGTCAACCCTGTGCATTTAGAGCAAACAAATAATGTAGGTTGTGCCACAAGTGTTTTTTCCCACAAAAAGTCCCCAATACCCTGCATTGTACTCCTCAGATTAAATGTGACATTACATCCACAATAGATTTTTGGTAAAAACGCTCCCCCATTGTTGAAATATGAAATATTAGGGTGAAATATGTATAAGAGACAGTTCTACTGGAGTTGATTCATATGCATCAAATCTCGAGTAAATTGGACAAACGGTAAGGAAGTTATGGCTGAAAAAATGTGGGGGGAAAAGCTCCCCCTAGTGATCGAAATATGAACTATTAGAATAAATAAAACACGATCTATACCAGATAAATCTCCTCTAGTCTAAAGTCTAATCAACATTTATACGCACAAAATTTATACTTAATCGGGCCAATGGTTGAGGAATTATGGCCTGAAAGATTTTCAAGATGAAGCTCCCCCTAGTGTCGGAAATACGAACCGACACCCGAACTTTCCCAAAATGAATTTAGTTCTACCTCGCTCTGCAGTCTAAGATATAAAACATGAATATGATCCATGAAATAGTTTTTGCGGTATGTCTGAAAAAGAGTGTTTTTCGTAAAAAAAATCTCCCTTGTTAGTGAAACATGTCGTAAACAACAAATAGTTCACTTTCGTGGGTAAAATGGAAACTCCAAAGGTAAAATGTAAAATTTAGGAAGTAGATCTCCTTGAGTCGATTCATATTCTATGAATGTTGACGTGATAAAATAATAGAGCCCAATCATTGTGAAACAATCCCATAGTGTAAATCTCACCAACCTCAGGTCGTTATTTAAAGTTTCATTTCAAGCAACGTGAAGACAATTTATCGTTTTTTATTTTTCCCGGCTTCATTTTACGTCGAGTTGTGTCGTACAAATTTAATGGAATGAGACAAAAACCAAAACTATGAATGATGCATTTTGAAAGAATGAAATACCGTGGAGGAACTCGATCGCATAAATGAAGATTCAGTCGTGGATCAGATTTCAGGAGTCGTTTTTCACGGAGTCGTTTTTCACGGAGTCGTCAGTCTCCTCATCACGCAGTAATTGCCGTTGACAGTTTGTCTCAGGTGAAATAACGCGGCTTCAGGCGAGGTCTCACTCTGGCGAAATTATGCAGCATATTATTCATACAATTCCGACAGAGCTCTCTGTTTTTTTTTACTTTTAAACTGTATTAAGACAGAGTTGTATTCAGAACACTTTGTTTTTTCTGGACTGGAGAATGGTGAACTGTTTACGTATATTATATTTAACCCTTTAATGTACTAGCCAAGAAAAAAAAAAAAACAATGGTAAATGTATTTCTTATTTCACATTTTATTTCTTTGGGGCATTGATTAATTCAAGAGTCTTGACACTCAAGTGATGAAGTGACAAATAGTTTTTAAAATGTAACAAAAAAAAAAGCAGACAAAATGATCTCATAATGTAATTTTGTGTTTCGTGAAAATACTCAATGTTGATTAAGATTAGCTCGTCTTTTATGGTAAACAATATTTTTAGAAAACTAGTTGACCCTTATTAGACTTTTTTGTTGTATCAAGTTACATAATTATGTTTATTTATACATATGCAAAACTTTCTCCTCACTTTGACCTTGGGTGTCCCCCAGGGCTCCATCCTTGGCCCCTTGCTGTTTGGCATAGACAGCCTGACACTGGGCCATATTATAAACAGCTTCAGTCTAGCTGCATATATTTTACAGCAGGATAATTGTGACTCCAAATGTTCTCAACCAAACAGTTGAGCAGGACATTAAAGAGTTAAAAAGAAAATGCATTTTTAGAATGAAGTCGCAGCTCAAAAAGTCAGAGTTTAGTCTACGAAGAGCTAAAATGCGTCATTTTCCATTGTTGTGAGATAACGTAGATTGACTTCGTTCCAGAGCTCCGAGGATTTGTTTGGCATTTAAGCCCCATTATTTGCATTTAGCAGAGCAGCCCAAATGAAAGGGAGCCTTTAAAAAACTAAGAGATCCCGATCTCTTCTGTTAACAAGTCCCATCCATGCCCCTGAAGGCTGGAAGCAGATCAGAGCAACAATCAGGCAGTGTGTTTTCACAGATATTAGGTTAATTACAGCGCACAGATGTGCGTTATGCAAATCATTTATGCTAATTCATTTAATTGTGTGCTGAGTAACAAAAGCCGGGGAGGCAACACTTCATGTGATTATGTTGTAATTTTCCGTGTGTGTTAAGACTGAAAGACTCCTAATTCCTGGTTTTGGTTGCCGCCGTCGACTCGTCTCCTCTTCAGAAGCCGATGCGTCACGCCTCTTGAATCCAAACATTATTAGAGTCAGTTTAGTCTATGAATAAAAACCTTTCTACTAAATGTTGCTGACTGACATTTTCTCCAAAAGTCAGAGTACGTGCAAACTTTCTCCGATCAACCGCAGAACTAAAATGTTCGGCAGGTCGCTTCAGCAGGTCACTTTATATCGTTTAAATGGAGATGGAAATGTTGAGTAGGTGGGCGGTCCACAACTATAACTACTGCTATTAATGATGGAGGGGTGTGTGAACTTCTCTGATACCAGGTTGTCCAGAGAATTCGTTTCTGGAATTTTGTCCAAATCTAAATTCATGTTAGGGGAGTATTAAGACAATCAACAACTCAAAGGCATCAGCGAATCAGCCGAAAAGACGTAGGAACATCTCGCCGTGGTAAGGGAAACCAGGTTCCCTCTGAGCATCTGATGGCCTGGACTTTAAATATGGACCTTGACCTCATGAAGCCACTAACCAGTGGACCTACTCCCTGCAGAGGTCTCCTCTGAGCTCAAGCACATTGTATGTGGGGGAGGGCAGGCGTGGGAGGAGATCTGGGTGTGCCCGCCCCTTGACATTGCAAACTGACCCTGGTGATGTGGAATGACTGTTCCTGAAGGAAAGAACCGAAGCTTGTACAGGAATAGAACAGTTCCAACCAGATAGTCCATGCATAACCTTGGTTCTGGATCTTTGAACGTATGGAGATCCATCTGTCCACCAGACCACCTTAGGTTTATGACTCGATGTGGTCTTGTCATCTGACATCTCTTGGTTAACGAGTAATGAGGGGGAACAGGGAACATCTGGTATAGGCGCCCATCGGTTAGGACTTCAACGCCCACCTTTTTATCACTGGTTTATTACCCAACTACATCTCAGTCGTGGATGGGAGTTAACTTGTTCAGTCTTCAGCTGTTCTGTGGACCTGTTGAGGGTCTACAGCTGTGTTCCCTTCAGGAGGGGAACCTCCGGGTGTGTAGTACTGGGGCAGATGCTACAAGTTAGCGATAGCTGCGTTCACATTCTTGGCAGGAGGTCGACGTATTCTCAGTGGATTTTAAAACTCAGGCTCGTTCGCCCTCTTCTCTGATCCAGTTTGCGATCAGTCAATCATGGACAGGAAGTCAAGGCCCCGTTGGGCTCAGGACTGTTTGAGCTCAAAGATGCATCCGAACCCTTTTGCAGTAGATTTGGTACGGTTGGTCTCTTCTGTCTGTGATCTTAAGCTGAACTGAAGCGTTCTCCAGCCAAGTGTGAAGTTCGTGACATGAGTCAGAACCTTCAAGTCTGAGGACTAGGGTGTCATCTCAACCGTTGTCTGGATTAAAAAACAAACAAAGGGTGTTTACCGCTGGTCGGGTTTGAGATGCTGCATCCAAGGATGGAGATAATATCCTGAAGACTTTTTTTTTCTCCTTCATCTTTTCCTTCCATAGTTTTTCATCTTGTCCTTACCAAGAAAAGAACTAGGACAAAATTACTATTCTTGAAATATTAATTCTTTTAGGCCTTTATTCATTTATTATGTCGGAAAACTCTTTTAACAAGACGAATTGCTTGATCATTTTACACAGGAAGTGAAAATCAGACTTAATAATAAAACTTTGTATTTCATGGAAAACAGTCATTAGATCGGCTGAAACTTTTTGATAAAGCGTGTTTTTAGAATACTATTTAACCCTTTATTGGACTTTTTCTTTGTTGTATCAGGTTATATAATTATTTTTAATAAGTCGTCACAGGCTTAGATATGCCGGGAAAAAGAACTCTACAGAACTTTCACAATAGCCGTGATTAATGCCTCCTCTTCAGTGGCCCCTTTGACCCGTGGTGTCCCCCACGGCTCCATCCTGGGCCCCTCACTCTTTAGCATCTACATGCTGCCACTGGGTCATATTATTAACAGGTTCAGTCATGTGGCACACATTTGTCAAGAAGAAATAGTAACTCAAAACGAGCTCAACCAAACGGTTAAGCAGGACAATTTTAAAATAATACATATAGACAGAATCTCATTGCTACAGGAGGAACCCCCATAATGCCCTGTTTTATCTAGAACGTTCAGCAGATCAAAACTTGGATTTCATCAAATATTTCATTCGGACCATATCCAGGTTAAATGGTATCCGATCTATGTGATGGTTACATGTTTTCTCTATGTATCCGTAGGTTCCCTTCAGGTGCTGTGGTTCCCCCACAGACCCGAAGCACACAACTACTATGATCTAAATCGATCCTGATTGTGAATGTTAGAACTGGTGTTTGTGTTCATGTCCGCCTTGAGGTGAACTGGTGACCTTTCCAAGGTGTACCAGCCTCAAAACCCAATTTTAGCCCGGATCCTGCTCCCTGTGACAAAGGTTTAGAGGTTCTACAAAAATGGATGGATACATGTACGACCAATGTTTCCATCAACCTCAGCTGTACTGACCACTTTGAGAACAATGGGGTCCGCTAGAGAAAGCCGGAAATGGGATATAAATCAGATTACACCCCACACACACACACACACACACACACACACTCAGAAACGTTCAGTTTCTCAACTCTGTGTTTCTATCTATGCCACCAAAAGATATTATAATGCTGCTCTATGGATCCGCCACAGAGTGAACGCACCTCTGAGCAACCACAAAACACATTTGTGACCACCGCCCACAAAATCACACTTACAGTACATATTTCTTTTCAAGCCGCAGGAAGCGAGCCAATAAATCGGACATTTTGAAAAGCTTCGTGGTTCATGAGAGAAAAATGAAAAATTCTTCCTGATTCAAGTCATTTCTTTTGAATAACATCCATGCCAGAATAACTAAACTCATTTTCAGACTTTCGTTGCCTATCCCATATCACTACAGTCAAAATAATGTAATCTCTCAAATCCGATCGATGAAAGAAAGCTTGATTCAAAACCAAAACCAAAACCAATTCCCCAGCTGTCACTCAAACAAAGAGGAAATTGTGAATTTGTGTCACTATTTAAGCAGGATTTCTGCCCAATCCGGACCCAGTTTGTGTAAAAATGATTCAGGCTTCGTGTTCTTTGGACCACAGTAGAACTCTGTTTAGACGGACGACGAGATTCTTCTTCAAAAGAAAACCTTATATTTCCCATTTCAGACACTCGGCTGTCCTCCTGGAGTTGGCGTTTTAAATCGATACCATTTGAAATCTAAAAATATTCAGATATTCCGGATTAGTGAACCCTTTCAGCCTCTCGGCGCTCCAACCAGGTTAAAAATACGAATCTGGCTCCATATGAGAAGCTGTTTGAATGAAATCAAATGTGCATTTAATAAAGACCCTTTCAGACCGACCAGCGTTGTGTGATAGGTGGGTGGATTCTGCATATCGCCCACTGTCACACATGGACAGACAGAAACACAATTGCCGAAGTTGAAATTTAATAGAATGTATCTAAAATATTGAATCTAATTATATCACCGAAAAGTAGGGGACATTATGGACTCGTCATCGTTCAGCCCCCACTGGTCCCTGGTGTTAGTGTGATAACTGGAAAACTATTACATGGATCATATTCAGATTTTATACCTACATAGACCTTAGTGTGAGGAAGAACTGAGTTGATTTTGGCCAGGGTCAGTTCTATTTTTACAACTCTATGGGAAGCTTTATGTCCAAAAGTTTTTGGGCCATAATTTCTTCTTTCTTACCATTCCGATCTATCTTGTATATAACATAACTTGCCCATATTCGACTCTAATAGTTCATATTTTACTCACTTCAGGACTTTTTTTTATTAAAACATACTGTAGATATCATTTCACCTTTGATTTGAGGAGTATATCCCTTGAAAAGTCCCCAATCCCCTGCATTGCACACGCAATCCCACTGATTTAGCTCCTGAAAGTTATGTCTAAAGTAGTTTTTCCCCCCCAAAAAAGTTTAAAATCTGTATTTTTACAGTCAAAGATGATAGAAACTAGACAGATCTCCATGTGTACCACATTTGGACTAAATCGGACGAGCGGTTGAGAAATTATGGCCTGAAAACATTTGGAGATAAAGCACCCCTAGTGTTGGAAACCTACCTTTTCCAAAATCAATCCAGCTCTTCCTCGCATAAAGGCCTAAGTTGGTGTAAAAGTGGAAAATTATGAAAGGAATCGTTTTTTAAATAACGCGCTAATGGAAAAGAACCGTGGGTCCAGCGGATCCAGGATCCAGCGGATGCGGATCCGAAATGCAATGACTGTTCGGGGACATTACGAATTCTAATCTGACGGCTCAGACTGAGGTGGCTTAGCTAAAATGACGACCTGTGTCTGATTTAGGACCATATATGGAAGTTGCCCAAATCTGAACTGCAAGATATCAGAACCCATGTGGTTGGTGCTGCTCAGACTGACGTGAAAAAGTCACATATGGGCAAAAGTTCTGACCAGGGACACGTTTACTGCAGCGTGTCTCACTGCAGTGTTTTTTTAGAGCAGATGAGATCAGAAAAAAAAAGTGACTCAGCGCTTTCAGCTCCTTCTTACTCTGACAGTCTGAGTTCAACGGCGCCGACGCTGCAGCTCGTTACCTGGCGGGTCAGCCTAACACAAGACCGGAGCTTTTCTCAAAATCTCTGCAAAGCCACTGATAACAAAGAAAGGAAAACACAGCCACGGGAATTGTTGGCTGCTTTGAGCGGATTGAACGCTTTTTCCCTTCGGCAGAAAGGCGAGATTTGTTCTAATGAGCTCATTCCGCTCAGACTGCTTGACCCGCATGATGGGCGGCGCACGGGCAAACTAATCTAATAGCCTTGTTTTCTTAAAACAAGCCTCCGATGTTAAGTCCACCGGTCCGCTTCCGGACCCAGAGCTTTGAGATGCAAATTTACATTGAGACGGATTGATTTGGATTTATTCTTCCTGACAAACTCATGCTGGTTGTTTTTTTTTTTACCAACTTCTGCTTTATTGTTGGTTCCAATCACTGCAGCATCACTGAATAAGTTTCCTCATTATTATTTTTGCCGTTTTATCACAATAAAAGGGTCCTTTTTCAACTTTATTCACTTCATTGGCCATAACATTAAAACCACCTGGCACATATAATGTCAATTCCATGTTTTTTCCACTAAGACGGCTCTAAAATGTTATGTATTTTATGTAACGATACATTTCTATCAGAACTGGGATTAACTGTTTCTCCCTTCTGTGGGATCGGATAACATGGGCTGGTTTTCCCAACAATGAGCCTTTCACCGATTCACTGACTCTCCCTCCATAGACCGCTTTCATAGGTTCTAACCACGCCAGACTAGGAACCTCCAACAGGACTTTAACTTTCGGTGCTGCTGTGATTCAGGCCCTCCTTACGCTTCTATACCTAGAGTCCATGTTTTTTTAGTTTAATGCATTCAGCGGGTTTTGCATTAATATTAAAAATGCCCATAACTTAAGATGTTATGGTGATAATTTTGCAATTTTGCAGACAAAAACAGCCCAGTGTGTGTTCTGACATGCTTTTCAATATCTTGTGTTACAGTAGCTCATCTGTGGTATCACAGCCATCCCTCCCCCACCACATACCCCCTTTTCCACCGAGCTGGTTCCAGAGCTAGTTCGGGGCCAGAGCCTGACTTAGCACCGGTTTCTTTGCTTTTTGACTGCCTAAGCTCCTGGCTCTCAAAACTGGTGCCAGACAAGAAACAACTCTTTGCTGGTCCAGAGCCAAGAACCGATTACATCTGGGGTTGGGGGCGGTGTCAATGTGACCAACAAGACAGGCGCAAACACTGAACCGCCAATTTTGAAACAAAAGCCGAGCAGGTTTCATCCGATAAACGAGCATTGTCATTTTTCTATTTTTTATTTTATTTTAAAATGAATAACAAATGTTCTCCAAACGTAGGCTCGCAAAAAAAGGAACGGTACTTGCATGGAGACGACGAGCCCCTCCATCTTCGTTGTTGTGCTTTAGTGTGGCGTTGCTGGGTAAGCAGACAGTGACGTACTGACGTTATATGGTGACGTAATGGCGTGGCTCTGACTTGGCTCCTTGCCAATGGAAGGGCAACAAGTTCTTAGGAGTTGCGCGAGTTGAAGCCAACTAAGCACTGGGACTAGAACCAGCACCGAACTAGCACCAGGTTCTTTTTTGTGGAAAAGGGGTAACAGACCAATGAGCCATTGGGGCCATGACCCTGTTGTTGGGTCACCAGTTGTCTCTCCCTTGACCACTTTGGTAGATTCTACCCACTGCTGACCATGAACACCCAGCCCAACCCAAGGTTCTGGTGTTGCTCTGACCCAGACATGGATTTTGTGGACAAATATTCACTCGATGCTTAATACATTCCCTCCACCGGCATCTTCCAGTGTCACCAGACAATCAGTGTCGGATGGCTGGACTCTGTAGAATCTCTCAGTGGTCATGATGTCACGGCTGATCCGTATAAATCCAGTTTAGTTGCAGTAAGGTGAGTAGCCCTTGACATTGAGATAAACACTATCAGAGCAGTAGGATTGTCCAAACTGAAACCTGCACACAATCGCATGGCTGAGTTTTATCCCGGCGACTATCAGCAGTTCTGTTTGAGTTCCACATTCTGTTCATGCCATCTGGAAGGAAATTAGTGTTTTCATCCGCGTCGTTGAAGGAAAACAGCAAACGCTGGCGATAAACATCTAATCTGTCACTTCTCACTCCAGGGTTGAGGGTAACTTATTAAGTATCAGTTCCTGCATACTTCGCATTCCACAGACCTTTAAAGTATTTACCGTTAGCGGTTTGGCGAGCTAAATATTACCCAGTTCTGGTTATCGCCGCCGTGCTTTGAGTGACAGAGATTTAAACTGACACCTGGAAACACCTTTCAAAACATCTTCATTTGCTTCAGAGGGGCCCGATCTGTGACGAAACACCACGCTTGACTGGAATGACTGACAACGTTTGAAAAGCAGCGTCAAGCTTACAATCACATTTACAGCAATATTTATGCCATTAGTCATTTTCAACTTCCCGGGAAATATGTGAACCTAATTATTTAGAACGAAACTTAGGGTTAAGCTGAAATGCTAATTTACCCTGACGTCAGCAGGAGTACCAAAATAGAAGCACAAAACCAAACCACTTCTATCCCCTGGTTAATGCGGCCACATTTTTGGCCGAGGCGGTTTCTGGGCTGGTTCCGGGCCTTCTTCTGCCTGACTTGGAGCTGATTCTGTACAATACAAGTAGAAAATTAGCGAAATGAATTACAAATAATACAAAAGGAAGAAGAAAGGGGTACTTTATTCTGAAAAAAGTCGTTTAAGAGCAACCAAAAAAAGGGGGTTAAAAGCAGGAAGGAGTGACATCAGAGGCTGGGGGCGGGGTTTTCGTAGCATAGTGAGAAGCTTTAGTGAGCAAATGTTCGGTCTACATAAAAAAAAACCGAAAAATGGTACTGTACCAAAAAATGTTTTTTTCTTTTTTTAATTTCTTATCTTTTATTAATTTCTTATTTTTTTACCAAAACATTTTTGAAAGATTCTTGGTTTGTGGTTGGACCGTCTGGTAAAGTTTCGGGTTTCTTCAGTTGGACCTTCACTAATTTTGTTGGCTCAAAAGTGTTTTACCTCATCAAGCTTTTATTTTGGTAAAACTTCCGCTGACATCAGTGTAAATTTGCATATTAGCAAAATATTTAGATTTGCTCCGAACATTTTGGTTCAACATTTAGATAATATTTATATTTAATATTTGCGTTTACATTTAACATTTAGAATATTTGATATTTAGTTATTATTATAAATATTGCTGTAAATGTAATTTAAAAAAAAAAAGTGACTTTAAAATTTTGACGCTGCTTTTCTAAACGTTGTTTGGAAAAAGTTGCAGTTAAAATCGACATGTTCTGCTTTTACAAGCGGCGCCCCATAAGTCCATCTCTGTGTCCCTCTGACTGATGCGGGAACTCTGATGAAGAGCTCATTCATCCCTTTTTCTGTAGCTGAACTCCCTCTTCACAAACTCTAAACGTGGTTCAAGTGTTTGTGCCAACGCATTCCCCCCAGGGGCCTCCTCACAGTTAAATCTATTTCAAAAGATTACGTAAGCCGACCGCCGCCACTTTGCCAACTCCCATCGAACCCGCTGGGGTGCGTGGGTGCGTGAATAAAATATCAGACAGGAGACGGCGAATACGTTTGACCTTCTGCGGGCCTACCTCCTGAGCTCTCTGGGGCATTAACCTTATCTCAGACCGACATAATAGCCTATTGACAATTGCCTCTGTCTGTCCTGTGGCTCCCGGTTCGATGACTGCTGTTGTGTTTTTCTCTGGGTGGGTGTTTTGGACCATCAAGGTATTATCGTGATCAGAATCATCTGATCAATTCCCACAAAACCACCAAAGTGAGCGCATTTACGCCCACAAGGTTTGTTTATTTGGATCAAATGGAACCGTTTTTTTGTCTTGTGTATTAAATATATATATATATAGATACTATCTGCCAACGGGAAATAACTTTGAGGCATAATGTGATTACTTATTGATTAGCATATTTATTTTTTGGACTTTTGGCTTTTCGGGCTATATTTTTGGCATTGGCTACCAAGGAAAGCTGGGGGGAAAGGTTAAGTGCCGGGACGCTATCCAGCTCTCTGAATGCAACCATGGGTAAACACTAGATTACGCTGTTTTAAAAATATGATTCATAACTGACATTATGGAGGTCATGTTAAAAACTCTTTTTTTCTCATGTTGAGTTCGAATCATCTTGATTCAAGGTTTAAAAGTCAATGATAAAGGAATCATGGGAGGTAAAAAGCTCAGTTTTCATACATCAGTCCAAACATATGTGAATAAAAATGATCCTCATTTGAACATAGAAAGAATCTGAATCCCTGATTGACCACATCCACTTGTTTTTCCCGGACGCCGCCATCGCTAATGGTCAATAATGCGTTGACATTATTTGAGGAGCTCACCGGTCATTTGTGGATCCCACGCAGAATCTTAATGTGCTGCTTTCCGATGCTGTTGATCCATAAAGAGGAGAAACCTCCGGAGACCGGCGCTCCAGCTGAGACCCCGGCGATTCTGGCAGGGGATCTATGAATCTGATTTTCAAGGGAAAAAATATAGAGACGGAAGTCTTTAAAATGATAATCCATCACCGATGTTTTCATCTGGGATGAATCACCGGCTCAAAAAAAAACATACAACCGACGCAGTATTAATATTTACCCCTTAAACAGACAACAGTGTTTGTTCTCTGCGTATAAAAACTTAAATTGCATTTATCGTTTTTTGAGCACTCTTGGAAAAAAATAATGATTGTCATGTGCTGAAGAAACTCAATTTATTCAATTTATTCAATTTATTCAATTTATTCAATTTATTCAACTCCAACGATGAAATCAATCAGAATCAGCAGGTGATAAACCGTTTAAAATCAAACTTCCTTCCAACCGGACAGAACGCAGCCGTTATTAGTTTTAAGAAAAAGTGACGTGTGTTTTTTGTTTTTTTTGCGTCCAGATGCTGTTTTTGAAATGTGATATTTATTTCATGACTCATTAAAATGGACTGTTCCGGTTCCTGCTGTCAATCTGCTTGGTTCAAACTGTTATTAAGGAGGGTGAGCTGAGCGATAAGTTTGCATGTGTAGCGGGAAGCAGAAGGATGACAAAGAAGCAGAAATGTGACTTTTGGTCGGTTTGTCGCTAAAAAGCATTTTCTGCTTTCTTTCTTTTTTATCCAACAAACTCAGAACCAACAAGACAGAAATCCACAATGATCTAGAGAATGAAAGATCACACCACCTCTAATACTCTCAGGTGAGGAATTATCTCTCGTTTTCCATACGACTAACATTTAGTCTGTTTGACAATATTTAAATCCTCGAGAAGTCGGTGGTTTTCCGGAATCATCACCGCCGCTCCGCGGATCCTTCTTCTTAACACGATAACTCAAAAACTCTTTCATGGATCATTTTCAAATTTTGTACCACGATAGACCTCGGGGCGAGGAAGTACTGGAGCGATTGTGGGAAAGGTTGGTTTTATATTTACGACACTAGAGGGAGCTTTATCTCCAAGAGTTTTCGGGCCTTAAGTTCTGATCTGTCGGCCCGATTTGGTCCATATTTGTTGCGCATTAAAAACGACATCTACGATTTTTGAAACGATCTATCATCTTAATATTAGATTTTACTCTTGGAGTTTATGTTTGACCCACTAGGGGGAGCTATTTTAGAAAGAAGAACTACTTTACGAATGAACTCAGAAACTACTGTATGGATTATTTTCATATTTTATACCCACATAGACTTTAATGTGAGGAAGAACTGGAGTGATTTGGGAAAAAAGTCTGTTTTAAATTTCTGACACTGGGGGGAGCTTTAAATTCAAAAGTTTTTGGGTCATAATTTCCCGACCTCGGGTCCAATTTAGTCCAAATTTGGAGCTAAACCATTGAATTCAACAATGTGGTTGCGACATACCATAATAACCAGATCTGTACAGAACCGTCTAAGGATTGTAACAAACAAAAAAAGCAGCTCTTCTATATTTTTCGGTTGGTCATACGAGTGATTAATCTTCATTTGAGTGAATTACATAAATAGACTGAATTCTAATGAGGTAATTAAAAAAGAGCTTTATTAAGATTCTGATAGTTCTATAGAACTATTCAATCGATTCGGTCCGTTTGATCAGCTGATCAGAAACACTTTAAAAAGGCTATATAATATATATATATATATAATATATAACCAATATTACCACGGCGCTTCAGCTTGCAAGTAAAAAGTGGAAACGCCGAATGTCTCGTATATATTTTAACGTCCCAACTCTTCATCGGAGTCTTCATTCTTCATCGCGTCATTTTGGCTTCCAGTCGTTTTTTTTTCCGGGGCCCAGAAATGTTCTTCTGGGCTGATGATACATTATGAAGGAGGCACCGATCCGAGAAACGTACACAGATGATTCACCTTAACCGATTTAGCTGTACGTCGGGCGCTACGAGCAGGAAAAGCAATTCTTCAGCAGAGCAGTAGTGATGTAAGACGATGCCAAAGAGATTCAGTCAAATATGTCGCAGCATAAATAATTTGTCATTCTGTTCTCTAGATGTTTGATATTATATCATCTTTTCTCGTCACGGTTGAACGCTCACATCTGGGAAATCTAGGAAAACTTTTGTGGATTATGTATTGAAGAAGAAAAGATACTGTCTAACTTCAGCGGGGGGATCGGATCTGCCGGTGAATAACAGCATTAACCCTTTGATGTCCTGCTCTGTTGTTTGCTTGAACGCATTTTGAGCTTCTACACTGCAAAAAAAAATAATTCAAAATCCTGATTTGTTTTAATTTAATTTTTTACAGTGGGGTTAGTATTATTGAATCTAAAAGTTTTAGTTGGAAATACTTTTCATTTTTTTGGAACCATTCTTTTGTTTTTTAAATCACCGACATTGTTCTTGAAACACTGCAGGAATAAAATGTCAGCTTTGTGCACCAATAATAAACAAATATTTATTTACTGTTTTATATTTTTTTTAGTTTATTGAAGGTAAAACCGTGAAAAAAAGTTTTTTTAGTTAAGATTTGACAATTTTCCAAAGCAATTATTTCCCTTTTTTTGAACTTAAAGACATTTTTTCAACTAGTGACCTAAATTAAATTTTACATTTCTTTAGCGTAACTTATTATTTTAAGCCTGTAAATACATGTAATATATTTAAAAGTCACCAGTTGAAGTAGTTATTTGAATTTATCAAATTATTTTCTTTTTGCGGTGTATTTTGTATTGAAAAATGTGACGGAACCTGCTTCTAGTACGACCCAGTGGCAGCATGTATATGCTAAAGGCTAAGGGACCAAGGATGGAGCCCTGGGGGACACCACAGGTCAAAGGGTCTACTGAGGGGGAGGTTTTAACCGTGACTATTGAGAAGGTCCTATTCGATAAATAGGATTTCTTTGGCATATTAAAGCATGTGAGGAGGTATGAGAGGATATTCTATAGATAGTATATAATATGAATAATATCAATAATAATAATAACCATAAATTTTGACAGGAATTAAGATAAAAACACAACAGAAAACAATCCTGCCCTCTAAACCAGGAAATTCTGAAGGAGAATGTCGGGTCATCGGTGCTAGTTGAAGCTCAGGTGCAACCAGGTCATGCAGCAAGTTTGACTCTATTTAAAAAGAAATAAAGTTTCCAGAAGAGGAACAACTCACTTATTCATTTTGTGGTCTTTTTCAATTTTGTCAGAGATAAACAGGAAAATATTTCTGTTTGAAAGTTGAATCGGGAGCAGCTGGACTTCCGTTTAGACGCGAAGTCGTTTCACCTCCCCTCGCTCTCGGAGGAGAGGGGGTCAAATACTTTATCACAACACGGCTGTAGACGTTTTTCTCATCTTTCCCAACTATCCGATCTCCTGCTTTAAACACACTCAGAGGAATGTGGCAGCCTGATATTTATGGTATATTTATGTATTTTCCCTAGGTGTCAAATTTCCATGTATTTTTTGGATGACATCATTTCATCATGAACAAAAGTGGATGAACTTAATGTGAGACGTATTTGTCATTAAAACATGAGTGAAAAAATCAAAATCTCACATATTTATGTCATAGTTCTTAACTAACTTCATGTCATGAGTCTGGAGCGAAGAAGCGTCTTGAAAGACGAATATCTTTCTGTCGTTTCCTGACGCCTCCCGACCAACGACGTGGAATATGATGCAACGGGTTTTTAGAAACGCTGATATGATGTGAAAAGTTCCAAACAGGTGAATTGGTTGGACTCATGTCCACTACGGCGTAACTACCGTAACTACCGTGTTAAAATGTGCGAGTGTGACCGGCGACATCATGCTTACGCCGGGTTTTCACGCCATTTAACAAGGCAGGATGGGGGTGAAAGGAAAAACAGTTTTTAACGCAGCATGACGCGATCTCCACACCTTTAATGGACTTCATTTTCATCTCAGTATGAGCGCCAGAACTCTTTATAGAACAGAATTTAATGAGTGACGGAAATAGTTTGGCCCTCATTCCCTTGTGTTACGTACGTCAGGTCCAGTTTCCAGAAATCAAGATTTAACTCTTTGTGTTTTTTAGATGAAGTATTTGATCGTGCCGGTTATGTTTGGGGTTTTTGTTTTTATTTTGTTGTATTTATTTTATTTGTTTTCTTTTAAGGGCTAGCGCAAAGCTTCTCAACTGGGCCAGTTAGCTTTAAGCTAATTCAAATTCATAGTCCCTTGGAAGGAGACGCTTCATTTAAAAGAAAATAATTTTATTGATCTGGTTATTGTCTTTTTTTTGTTTTTTTTATTTTATTATATTTATTTTATCTTATTTTTGTTTTGACATGGCTAGCGCAAAGCTCCTTAGCCGTGCCAGAGTTAGCTTTAAGCTAATTTAAATCTGTAGAAGGGAGACAAAGAATAACATCACTACGTACTAAAGTATAAAAAACAGTTAGAAGTAAATACATATCCACCCAAAAAAACAACAACAATAAGTTATAAAAGCATTAAAACATTCCAACAATTATATTCAGGTTCAATTTTGTTAAATTTGACCGTTTTACTGTAAAAGCCCAGCTTGAAAAACAACATCAACTCCCGTCAAGGAACGGAATTCAAATCTCCTTCAATGCACTTTTTGAATGTTTGCGATTGAAGCCGCGACATGAATCAATAAAAAAATATTCTCAGCAGACTTCAGAACCTCCACAGATCCGACTATTTAGCGTCAGGATATTTATATTGATGCGTGACAAAGTCGGTTCCCTGAACTACCTGCGTAGGGCACATTCATTCCTCAGCACGCATTATCACGGCCGAAGGCTTCCGGTGATTCGATCCCGTTAAAATATGAACCATCGCCCGAATGTAAATGCATTTGTCTTTCCTTTTTTTTCTCTTCTTCTTTTTCAAAGGCTGCATTGGTTTCGTTTAGGAGCCACTCCAGGCCGGCGAGGCAGACTCCAAACAAAGCATTGACATTTCGCAGCATAAAATTGACATTATGGTCTCATCTGCTGATGGCGGACACATCAGCGAAACGTCTGCCCACTGCAGCAGACGCAGACAAACTAACATTTAACGGTTTCTGCACAGAATGCACAACTCATTTTGATTTATTTTATTATTATTTAATCATTTGCACAAATTATGATACAATGAAATCTAATAATATCAGTTTATAGAGCAGGAAGATGCAAAAAAAAGTCCAGTGGGCTCAAACAAAAGCATGAAATAAAAGAAACTTTATATATAAAATACAGTAAAATGATTGGGATAAGACAAAAAGATCAAAATGGTTCATTATAATTATCAATCGAATATGAATTTTGAAACAGGAAGTGTGAACTTTATTTTTTTAGCACCTTTTATGCATAAATCGCAGCCCAAAGTGATTAACATACAGTTTAAATGAAGATTAAAAAATTAAATCTAAATAAATTCCATGTTTATAGGAAAATAAAATACATAGAATGCTGAAAAAAAAAAAATTTTTTTAAAAAGTGCAAGAGCTGGTTAAAGGCTGATGTAAATAGAAACGTTTTAAGCTTTCTTTTAAAAAAAAAGAAAAAAGATTCACCCCTCTGATATCTCAATCACGGTGGTCCGTTTCACAACTTTGGGAGCCGAGCTCATAAAAAAAGCTGCATCTCCAATTTTCTTCCGGCTGTTATGAGGGACCTCTAATAAACCTGCAGCAGATGATGTCAGGGTTCTAGAGGGAACACGGTTTACCAGGGAGGCGGATTTGGACCCTACTATTACTTTGTAAAAGGCGGGCGAAGGACACCGCCGTTAAATTCTCTTTTAATCGTCGTTTGAAAGGTTTTAAGGGGGAAAGGTCTTACGCCAGATGCTCGAAGACATCCCATAATTTGGTTCCTCTAAATCTGATGTCATTGAGTCGATTTTAATGCATCAAATTTGGACTAAATCGGTTGAATTATGGCCCAAAAAACGATTAAAGGTCAAGCTGCACCGTAGTGTTGAAATATAGAAGCAATCTTTCCAAAATCAATCCAGTTCTTCCTCTCACTACGGTCTATGTGGGTATAAAATTAGTAAATGAGCCATGAAATAGTTTTTGAGTTATCGCGTTAACGCGAAGGATCTGCGGTGGCGGCAGTGATTGATTTAAAAAGTCATATTTGTGAGTACTCAAACCAAAAACTGGAACTCTAGTGGTGAAAGTTTGTATTGCAGTTTGTTCGGGGAGGACGTTGAACAATTCCTCAGCTGTCCACAAGCAGATAGTGAAGCACTCTTATAAAAGGAAACTCACATATATATCATTTAAAACACTTAAAGACACATATTCTTCATTTAACCAGAGAAAACCACTGCTGAATTATATTTAATTTTATTGCATTTCTGTCTGCACATGGGCGATTCTGAAAAGTAATGTTCTCTCCATGAGGTCAACATAACAGGAATAAGGTAGCTTTCTTCTTCTTCCTCCCTCTCCTTCCTCTCTTTCACCCAAATATTATTCTCATTATTTTTAAGCATCGGTTAACGGGCGGGAATAATGTTGGGCTCCAGGTTATCAGAGGAAGCAGAGTAGAGTCCGGATGGAGGTGGTGAGAAGCAGGGAAAGTTTCCTTGTAGGATTTTTCTACTAATACAGGCACCTTTGGAGCGAAGGATCGGACCTTTTTAACGGAGAGCTGGTCCAGTTCTCCTGAACAGGGGTTAGTTACCTGGATCTCACGCATTGTCGTTGTCTTCCCCTAATGATGTCACTCATAGCACATGTGAAAAAGAAAGATTTGTGCCCCATTAAGGCAGAAAGCTGCAATGCGGTGGCTTTAGTCTGCAGGTAACGTCAACATATCCTTTATTCACCCTTTTTATACCTCCGCCTCACTTTCTTGTGTCTTATGAAGTGCAATCATCTTTCCTTTCATGCTTCGGCCCCACAGAACAAGTGCTCTGTGACGGCCCTCGTCCATTTCCACTAATGAAAAAGCGGCGAGAGTGCAGCACTCAGTCCCACCTGCTGCCTCCTCTTCCTCTTTAAAGGGATATTTTTAGAGCTGCCTGTGTTGTAGCTCAGGAGAAATATATCCGCCAAAAAAAAGGAGAACACATTCCTCATCAGACGCAACGATCTCAACACCCAGCTTGTTGAGCTCATGTCGGATTGAACATTGTGACATCCAATGGGAACGGGTTACAGAAGGGCGCTACGTCCTTGAAACCGGTTATGGCAGTAGGCCGTCCACCTTGAGTCTGGAACTGTTCAAGGGTTCTGCCTGTTAAAGGGCAGTTTTTATCTTGCCTCTGTTGTACAGTTCTCGCTCATGGAGGAATTTGTTTACCTTCTCTTTTTGGAAAACACCCTGATACAAGATCTATGTAAATGACATTTGATTCATTGATCGATTGACATCCCTAAACTCTTCTTCTGCTTCTTCGTCTTTCGGCTGTTCCCTTTTTGGGTCGCCACAGCGGATCATCTGTTTCCAACTCTTTCTGGCCGGGCTATTGAGATATTTCGTGGATTCACTAAACAACGGCAGAAAACATCATCCTAAAAAAGGCAGCATGGGCAGGGACTACATCTCCCATGATGCATAGCTAATTAGAGCGGAGCAGGTTTGCATGACAACTTGTTAAATGAGGATGGAGGAGCTTGAGAAGAAAGAAAGAAAGAAAGAAAGAAAGAAAGAAAGAAAGAAAGAAAGAAAGAAAGAAAGAAAGAAAGAAAGAAATCACCACATCTATAATAATGATTTGTTGCCGTGTTTATTTAACATTTAGGTTTTTTGTCCTGTGACGGATTGCGACACATCTCCTCTGCCTGTTGGTTGCCGTTGGTTTGTCAGCTCTGCTCTCATACCAAATACTCTGTGATATTCCTCTGGACAAACCTGTTTGGATCCTGCTCCGAGATGCAAAGGCAGGCGAGAGGTCAAAGGTCAAGTTTGAGGAAAGGAACAGGACGGGCAAGAACAAGCGGTTCTTCCAGAAGCCCTGAAGCTCTTAGCAAGGATGAGGTGCTAACATGTTTTTACAGCAGTGAGTTACAGTAGAGTGACACGATAGGCTCTGTTGCACCATGTCAACATATGTTTGATGATTTCACTGTGTATTTGTGAAAAATGTGCGTCAGGTGCAGCTAAAGTCAAGTGTGAAACGACAGCAAATTTAAAAATACCAGTGCATTTATAGATTCTAGTGAACCCCTGTCCAAAAATTGAAATTGAAATCAGTTCCATTTGGAAAACATTCCAAATTGTTTCTCAAATTGAACTGATTTCGACACGAAAACTTGAAATTCAATCGCAAAAATCATGGACACATTGAACCAGCTGGAAAAGTGATTCTTTTTTTTGTTTTTTCAGGTTTCTTCAAAAGAATTAATTCACTAGTGCTGGTTATTACCAGAAAACATCTGTATTGGAACATAGACTTTGTATCTAGTAAAAGAAAGCTACATCCTATATTGTGTTTTAATTTCTACTATCTATGATTGAACTTGCATGATGAAAAATAATTGATTCCTTATCAATAAGATATACAATTAAAAGATATAAAACACAGCTTTAATACAAAAATATTCATTTGCTGCCTAATATGTCCCGCCCACCGACTGCTGCCACTGGATGAAGATAATCAGTATTATTCTGCCTTCGTCTGTCAGTGGTTATATTATTATGGCTGATCAGTATGTGTATATATTTTATTTATTTGCTTAGAGGAAGCCGGCCTATAATTTTCCTTGTTTGGCGTTGAAAGGCCCAGGCTTGATGTTTTGACTGATCACATACTTGTGGCCTCGTTGTTAAGGTCTATTTTTCCAAATAAATCCCTGACGCATCAATAAAAGCAAATGACAGTAAAGCAGCGTGTGTCTCTGCAGAACCTGGTCCGGGCGGAATGCAGCCATTGTTAATACACCTGTGAGTTTCCTGCTGTGACACGTCTGCAGTGGAACCAGTTCATTATCACCTCTGCTACTGGGCGTCACACACACCCACACACACACACCAACACAGAAACAAACATACACACACGCGAACACACACACACAGTCTCCCAGTTAACATGTATATAGATTTCATAGCCTTTGGTTTGGATCTGTACATGTATATTATAAGTTGATTTTAATAAGTTGTGCATTGAAACCCGCTCATACTCTGTCTTGTGTTGTTTTCAACTTTGACCAGCAGATGGCGTTAAAACGCAAGTCTTCTCCTACTAAATGTGAACATTTGAAACATGGGAAAGTTTGAAAGTGGCTCTAAAGGGGCAAACGCACTGAAGCTTAAGAAAATACATGCAAATAGAAAAAAACACAAGCAAATGAAGAAAAAAATCTTCATCAATTTGACGACACGCGTGCGCTGCAAGAGTCGCAACACAACGGAAGTGTTTCACGCAGGACACTTAAAAATGATGCACCATCAGAAGTACTTTTTTAATGCTTATTTTCACGAATGAAACAGATATAATACACAAACATTTCCTAATATTTTGAGTAGCCGTGTTAGCTTAGCTTCACTTTGCGGTCACGTCACTCAGAATAAAACATGAGTCAGCATTGTGCCCACCCATGAACAAATGTTCTTAATAATGACCCTAACAAACACGGTACCCAAAGCTACAACAAGTTAGCTTGTGTAGCTTAGCGTCTTTTTTTTTTTCATTTCTTGTGTGAAAAGGATCAGTTTGATATTTTTTTCTTACTTATAGATTTGCAATTCCAGAAACATGAATCAAACATGTTTTTAACTTTTTATAATTAGGTTTTACAATTCAAAAATACAAAAATATTTCCCCCTAATTCACTTAATATTTGTTTTAATCAGTTTGCATAAAAAATACAAGAAGAACCGGTCAGATGTAATGGAGGATATGCAATTAAAGCTTTTGTATTAAATGTAATGGATTTGATGTTTCCTTTAGTGACACAAAAAAAAAGCTTAAAGTTAGGATTTAGGGACTTTGTGACTTAAAAATCACATTGCTTGTTTAAGAAATGTTGACATGGTTTGTGGCTCTGGTGTCCGTGTGGTTTCTTATGGGTTAAAGTTCTCTCCGCTTAAACAGAGGTGTCCATAAACTTTTGGCCAGGCTTGGTAATCAAGATGACAGGTAAAGTCAACTAAATGATCTTTGTCTAAGAGTTTAGATCCGTGTGATTGTCAGTGAAAGAAATGGTGGTGATCCTCTGCTGCCCTCTGGTGGAGACATGATGAAGCTCTAGAACTCAATCACAGAGGGGACAAAAATAAAAACTGAGTCTGCATCCGGGGCTGGTTTGATCTGAGGTATTATGAAAATGTATTCTCATTTTATTTACTCATTTTATAGAATTCTCAACAAATCAAGGGAATAGAAAAATAGTCAAATTACAGATAACGTATCAGCAGTGTTTCGCGGGATCATTTGCAATGAAAGTTGGATTTTTGATTTTTAATCAATAGTTTTTAATTAACAATATCAACAAACAGGGGACTTTAAATAACCTTTGATCGTCTGCGAGTGTATTTCACATTAAATGTAAGCAGCAAAATGTGTTTTCTTGTTTTTAACGCAGCGGCACTGAAACCTGTTGACCGGCCGGAGTACGTGAACGCACCTCGCCAGTTGATTTAAACGTGCGTTCTATTTATTTCACTTACTAATACGTTTATTAATACGCTTTTTAGCTATTTTTTCTTACCCATATCCCCTCCCAGGCTTCGGGTAAGAATAAAGTTTATTAGAGTGACGGCATAAACTCCGATATCTGACAAAAGAGGAGTAAGGAGCTTGCTCGCGCTTGCGCTCTTGGGTGATGCGCCGGCTACCGCAATGCATTCTGGGACTTGTAGGATCTGTTTGCGCTGTTTACCAGGTGTTTAGTTATTATAGAAGTTAGATATTGTCTCGTGGGCTTTGAGTTTGACGTGTGTGATCTACTATTTTAGAAGATAATGTTCAAAATTACATTTATGATTGACACGTGATGATTTTTCTTTACAAGTCAAAAATTAGAACGGTCTTTAACTACACTTTGCATTACTTTGTACATGTGCTACACGTGTGTTCATAGCCTATGTGATCTAAGTCTAGGTATAAAACACATGCAGTGATGTCAGAGTGACGGGCTCCAGTTGTTTTAAAATCAAATATGATTGACAGGTAACATCAAATAAGTGCAAGACAGATGACACATGAAAACTTTAAAAACACCAGCTGCAAAATGCAAAAACAACTATATAAAACAACATGACAAGAAAACAAGAGATATAATATAGTTCAGCAGTGAAAAACAATACAGTATCAAAAAATAAAAACAATCAAACAAAGATAAAATAAAAAATGCATAAAATAATATAGAAAAATAAAACAGAATAGCTAAAATTACAGAAGCGCTATGCTGTCATACCAAGAAAGTGTTAAAAAATTCTGTATCACGTTACAACGTGATCTTTTTACGTTTATAATTCCGATAAGTTTTACGTTTTTTCATGAAAATGTACGCATTTTTGCACGATAATTTTCAAATTATAACGTGAAACGTTTCACGGTTTTACGTGACAATTTTTACGTTACCACACGATAGATACTTTTTAGTTTAAAACAAGATGGATAATTTTCACATAAAAATGAGCTATCATGTTGTGACGTGAAAGGGATTTTTTAAAAAGAAATGTTTTGATAAAAAACGAAACACGACCCCAGACCACACTGGGGGAAAATAACTCACCTGCGGGGGGCGCTATATTACCACTTCTAATGGTGCAGAGTCCTGTAGCACAAAGTTTGGGGGTCTTTGGCCTTAATAAAACTAACTCTGTTGTTTCTAAACCCTCTGCATCCAACCTTCCTACTCCACCTTTGAGGTTCTAACTCACAACAAATTAAAATCTAGATGCAAAAAAATATTTTGGATCTATTCTGGTTATCCAGAATGTTTATATTTATAGAGCTCACGTAAAATTGTCATAAAAAAACGGTAATCCTGCTCAGAAACTCGTACTATCAAAAGTTACTGGGCTACAGACTAAAGTAAGGCACTACTAATGGAAATAAAATCTTTAATTGGAACTAATAGTGATACCAATGTGATTACAAACTCCACAAGAAGGTTTTCACGGTGAAGGAGTCCTCATATTATGACAAACTATCAAAGGACGACTTTAAGTTTGATAAATAGTCCAATTTAAATTTGATTCGATGGACAAAAAAACTATTTTTCTTATATTTATATTTTATCTTGGTGCGATCATTTATTTTAAATTCATTTAATTTGTCCTTGTAGGCCATCGTTTATGGTCATTTTCAGATCTTATTGCCTTTTTAGTCTGGGGCATGTAATTTCAATATAATCATTACAACATACATTTAATTTTATATTGTTAATGAATAATAGATTTTTATTTATCTTCTTTAATACTTTAATATTTCAAGCGTGTTTTCAATTCAAATTCACTTTCAATTTGTTTGTTTTTTTTAAATTTGGTAAATAGCAAAACAATGACAATAAAAACATCAAGAAATAGTTAAATAGATTGATATATCAGATAATAAATCAGAAAATAAAGGAATGAAAATGAGAAGAAAAAACAGAAAAAGGAAATAAATAGCAACATTTTTTTTTTAAAAGAGCATATTTCTGATAACATCTCTTCTTACACGTAATAAATTCATATCTATGTATTCCCACGTCCTTAATTATGCCAATATATAACAACATTCCCACTTATATACATTAATCTACACCTACATACGTAGACACGTGTAAATATACATTCACAGCTATTTAAACATAAACATAGTCCAAGTCTACTCTCAATCTTCTCCTGTGATCATTTCTACAGTTCAGACAGATTTGTCAATTTTTGCCATACGAGGAAACATGAGGTAAGCTGAAAGATAAAAAAATAAAACATATAAAAATAAATAAAGTGAAGAGAAATAACTTTTTTTTCCCATCATCTCATCATATATTCCTTAATTTATGCGTCATTTTCTCCATGAATTTCTCTTCTTTAATGGTACTTTCCCACTTTTTATAAAATCTGGAGCTGTTTAGTTGTTTGTTATTCGTTTCGATCGCTGTCATTATCAGGATTCTGACTAAATATTTTCCCTTTTTACTGAGACTTCTCATATATTTGTTATTCCATTTTATTATTCTGCTGACTTTGGCCTAAACACCACCTACATGGAGAACGCACGCTCAGTATTTCCAAGTAAAATATCTAAACAGCAGAGGTAAGGACTGTTCCCAGGCAGACTCATTACAGGATCAGAGAGATCCCACACTCCCGATCTCCAGCCTGCTGGGACCCCAGAGCCTGACTCCGAGCTGAGGACGCCGATCAAACATCCACACTGGCTCCTTTATCACCTCCTAACAGTGTGACTCCTTCAAAGCCCTAAATGGTGTCAAGGAAACGAGGAACAAGAGCTACTGTGTGACAGTTCTCAGTTTCTCCTGAGAAAGTGAGTCACGCTCTTTACGCGTAAACAAACGCAGGTGAGAGGTCACAGCTTTTCTTCATTCTTCCAAAAGTAACTCTGACAATGGACTTGGAAACCGACTCTCCTACAAAGAATTCCGTTTCCATGCAAACTTCCAAAAAAAGCATGCGTGTGATTTTTCTTTTACATAAAACACCCTAATTTTGTGGAAAAACTATTGAATTACACAGTTGTCATTCAACTCAGACAAAGTGTTATACCTCAAACACGCCAGCAGGTGGCACTTGTGCCACTGTGGATGCACTTGGGAGAACGTTCTGCGCATGCTCCGTTCAAATTTGGCTCAGAAATAAACGAGCTAGCAACACGCTAAAAGTTGTCCTCTCTCCATAAATCCACAGGTAATACTTATTTGTTTATTTATCGTTAGCCGTAATTATATTCATTTAATACCCTGTTAATCATCTGGTAATGCTCTTACATGCTTTTGAGTCTTTTGTTGAGAGTAAAAAGGTTAATTGTGTAGCTGTCACGAGAGGCGTTGCCATGTTTGATGTGTTTAAGTGAAATACGAAAAAAGCAATAGATGAAAATGAAAATGTGATTGTAAAAATGTGTGTGTAAGATTTCAATCAGTCGTTAACATGGCGTGGTCGCGCCATTTTGTTGATAAGTCCAATGACTGTCAAGTGACTGTAAAAGTTAAAGTGCATATTTTGTATTTGAATACTTTTACTTATTTTCTTCTTTATTGGAATATTTTTTTTTTCATAGAGTTTATGAATTGAATTATTTCACATGGATTGATGCACTAAAGCAGAGTTATTGTGACTCTGTTACATGTTCCAGAAATAAAATAAAAAAACCCAGCCGTCACCTGAGCTAAACACGCTAAAAGTATCTTGGCTACGTAGCCCGCTTGTGTAACCTTTGCTGTCGGTCCAGATTAGAACCTCGGTCTGGTGCCAGTAACACATGCGTATAAAATCTCCCTCTCGTCCGCCCACAGAGATGATGTTTGTCTTCCTCAGGCTGGTCTTCTGAACTCTGAATCTGTTGAAGTCACTAACTTCCTCCAGTTTAGGTGTCTCGGCCCCTAATGCTCCCATCACCACTGGGACCGCTGTGGTTATCACCTTCCACATCTGGTCTTGGCCCTTAAGGCCCACTTCTGGTCCATCTGGTTCCACTGTATCTGAGGAATGTAACACAGCTGTCCGTGGCTGATGATGTGTCCTGATTGTTCTGGTGATGTACTGTCATGGAGTAACTGGGCCAGAATGAGCTAGTTTCTTGAAACACCTGCAGCTTGGACACATCTTCAGTCATGGGTGTTTCGGGTCTTTGATCACCAAACACCCCCACCTGGGCGGCCCAGCCAGGGATGATCGGTCCCCGACTTGCGTTAAGGAACCTCGTCATGGTTCGCCCTTCCTGTTCCACAGCCACCTTTAAGCTTTTTCCGCAGCTTCTGTGATGGTCCTGGCGGCTCGTCGCTCCCTCAACCCTCTGACACCTAGGAGACAAAGTGTTCAGCGCAGAGACTGACCAACAAAGCCCCTAAAGCCCACTTCAATTGGCTCAAAGCAGACCCTCAACCTGTGGCTTCTGCAAATGTTAGGACCAGGTCTGGCCTGAGTGTCATCCCTGCCATGAGATCCGGGAACTCCAGCTTTTTCTCTAGGTCAGCCTTTAGCTGTCAGTCGCGGAAAGCAGACCCACCCAGCCCAGATGAGGCCAGGGGCGCCACCAGAAGTCTTTCCCCCGATCTGACGATGGTGATGTTGTGTTTGGTGTGGAGTTGTCGTTTGCTGAGCTGGATACCTGGTTGTGGCGCCACCTGTGCCTCCCCACAGCAGCTTAAGGTGTGTTTCGGAGACCCTTTCCCCCGGCACATTGGGCATAATGCTGTGTCATTCAAACCCCAGCAGTAGAAGTCCGATGGACATCATAAACTGCTTGGATCAGGAACTTGAGTCTTGCTGGTTCTGACTTTCAAAGTTCCATCCAGGTGATATTATGAGTAACAGTCTGCAACATCTGCTGATGTAACCCTCAAGAGTGTTTACTGGGCCTTCATATATCAACAACGGTCAGAGAAGTCTTGGCAAGATGGCTGACAGATCCATGACTTGAACTTCTTTTGGAGTTCTGATCCGTCCACTGAAGAGAGCCATGTTTTCAGATTCACGCAAGTTGACCGGGCCGCGCCGTATCCCTTAGGGTGCTGTTATAAAACTCGGTCAGGCTCCTCACTGGGATCTGGGGCTGTTTGGGAATCTGGAGTCCTCCCAAAGAGAAACGGTGCTCCTTGGACTTTCCCTTCCTGAGGACTAAAGTTCTGGATTCGGCCGGCCCAAGTAATGATCTTCGCCAGCTTTTGGAGGAGCCATCGGCATCCTGGCACTGATGACGTTGTGACGGTCAGGTCGTCCATGAAGGCTCTGATCGGAGGTCGGAGCCCTCCGATCAGAGCCCGATTCATGTACATTAGTATTTCTGTAATCTCAGTCACAGACAGACAGACAGACAGAAAAAAGTGCACAGGTGTGAAACGTTACATCCTTCCTTGGCCACTAGATGGAGCTTTACAGTCCAATAATGAATATTAATAATGATAATAATAATGATGATAATGATTATAATGATAATAATAATGATGATGATGATTATACTGATAATAATAATTATAATGATAATGATTATAATGATAATAATAATTATACTGATAATGATTATGACGATAATAATAATGATGATGATGATGATTACCATCAAAATAATGATAATAATGATGATGATAATAGTAATGATGATAATGATTAGACTGATAATAATAATAATGATAATGATTATAATGATAATAATGATGATGATGATTATATTAAAAATAACAATAATAATAATGATAATGATAATAATAATGATGATAATGATTATACTGATAATACTAATTATAATAATGATTATACTGATAATAATAATAATGATAATGATGATGATAATAGTAATGATGATAATGATTATACTGACAATAATAATTATAACGATGATGATTATAATAAAAATAATAATAATGATAACAATAATAATGATGACAATAATAATTATGGTAATAATAATAATAATAATAATTGTAATAATAATAATGAGGATGAAAATTATTATAATGATAATAATTATGGTAATGATAATAATAATAATAATAGTAATTATAATAATTATGATCATAATAATGGTAATAATAATGATGATGATAATGATAATGATTATAATGATGATTAAAATGATTATAATGATGATAATAATTATGGTAATGATAATAGTGATAATAATAGTAATTATAATAATTATCATAATAATGGTAATAATAATAATAATAATAGTAATTATTATAATAATTATGATCATAATATTGGTAATAATAATGATGAGGATGATGATAATAATTTACCTGCTGTTGTCCTCTGACTTAATGGAACCACTTATGAGTGGGAGCTGAGTGAAGTCAGTCGGACCTCCTGCACAGCAGGGAGATGACATCAGTGATTAGGTAATAGTCACTCATGTTCTTCATTGGTTCTGGCGGACTGGATGACATTTACCAGGAGACTGGGCCAGGAGATTTCCCACAGTTACTCTCAGGCACTGTTTGTGTTTTGGGTTCAACATGCGCTATACACACAAACACTTCATGCACAGTAAAATACACACAGATGCAGCTCAGACACACACACACACACACACACACACACATGTTTGGTAACTGGACACCTGCTTTCTCCTGCTGTGACTGACAGGCAGCAGAAGAGGGTCCAGATTTCGTCCTGGCCCTTCATAATTGGATTTGTGAGGCATCCTGCCGCAGGGCTCTAATAGCCTCTTGGAAGCCACCTCGGGCCTGTTGTGGACCACTTCCTCCCTGCGCTGAGAATTAGGGACCGGCTGAAAGGCATTTTTGGCTCTACACCGTGATTCCTCAGGGGAATTAGGCTCTTGTAGATTTTGAGGAATTCTGACAACAGTGTCAGAACAAAAGAACGTATAGTAGAGGAATAGGGGAAGCAGGAGTGGGCACAAGGTCGTAGCTTTCTGAAGACTGAGCCAATGTCATCCGACGGTGGTTCTGGAATATTACTCCAGATAATTCCTCTACAAGCCAGTTTCTAACTTTCAAACCCACATGAGGAAATCTATATGTTGTGTATTCACCTTGAAGAAGCCCGTTAAAGGCCACAGAGGGACTTTTTTAAAAGGAAGGCTGGTTTGGACCGTTTTAAGAAAACAAATTATCTTGTTCACAACCTGTCTGATCGCATGAGTTCTCATGATCCTTGACTGTATTGCACTTTTCTCAGAACTCTGTAGTTTAGTGTGTATAAGGTTCTCCTGGCCTACAGAACCGGAATCCACCTTTCAGTGGCGTTATCCTTTTTTTTGTTTCATGCCTTGTGTATAACATATTTATTTTTACTTCTTTACTACTTTATATTAAACAATATATACACCAGCTGGCAATGACTAGGATAGCATGACTAATTAGAATATTAAATATAACGTAAATATGATTATTTAGAAATATAAAATAAAAAACTTGAAAAGGAGACTAGAAAAATAAAAAAATAAAAATTCCCCATCCAGATTTTATTCAAATCCTAATTCAATACAAAGATTTATTTTTTATATTATGGGGAAATTTCTTATAAATATGTCTTATAAGATGTTATTATTGTCAGATTCTGTTGCACATGTGTGGATGTGAAAGTGATTTTTGTAACTATTGATTTTAATTAACCCGGATTAATTAAAATCAATGGAATGTCATGTGGCATTTCTCCCACCCGCATAAAAGAAAAGCACAGATAAAGGCAATTAAAAAAAAAAATTAGTTTTAGCAGCAGTTCTAATAGCAGCCATAAAAAAAAAGGTGTTTAGTTAAAGGGAGCATGTGTGGTACAACTTCCTTAAAAAAACTAAAAACAAGCAAAAACAGAAGCAATTACAAAACTAAACACAATTTTAAATCATGTATGTATTATTTCACAATCAAATCTCGATTATTGTTAAAAAAATAATAACATTTAAATGGAGTTACACTCTTCACTTCAAAAAACAAATTAATTAATTATTTTCAGTTGACATTAGACTAGAACATGTGTTACCACAATATTATTACACTTTTTTTCATGTTATCTCTGGATGATTGTCTTTTAAATGTATTTGTTTCTGATTGTTTATAATCTGATTAGATATAATCAGTCAGGCGTGGAGCTTGTGCCTCTTTAATGTCCAGATTTCTTTGTGAAAAATGATTTGATGGATTTTCTGGTGATGAGATTTTCGTGACTACAATCAGTTGATTGTGAGAAACTTCTTTTCATTGGTTGTAAGAGCTGTGGATAGTTGGATGTTAGATGTCCACGTTGTACCACATCAGACCACTAGAGGGCTCTGAAGGTCAAACTATCTGGATCTCTGGACTAGTTATGTTGATTAGTAGATTTTTCACTGCTGGTTCTCAGAATCGTGGAGAAGACATAAAGAACTTGTCCTTCCTCCTGCTCTGTTTCACCCTGTCCCACTAATGCACAGCAGAATCCTACAGAGACCAGGAAAGAGAAGGACAGGGTCAGTGGTCAATATGTGTGCCACAATTATTGGTACCCTGCTTTTAATATTTTGCTCCGCCCCCTTTTGCCACAATAACATCCCTGAGTCTCCTCTTGTAGTGGTGATGAGGTTTGAGAACGCATGGAGAAGATCTGAGACCATTCCTCCATACAGAACCTCTCCGGGTTCTGAGGTTCCCGCTTCTGTGTCTGCAGCACACCCCACAGATGTTCTGTGGGGTCCAGGTCGGTTGACTGGGATGGTCATGGCAGAACCTTATTTTTGTGATCTCTGAACCATTCTTTGTTTATTTTGAGATGAGCTTCAGATCATTGTTCTACCGCAAGATCAGAGATGCAAAAAAAAAAAGCCCACAAAGTACGATCCTTGAGCCACATCAGGACCAGCAAGACTCCAGAACCATCTGCATCGGATGCCACAAAAGGAGCTTCTCAACACTTCTCTCACGCCAGTCGTACTTCATCAGTAATCAATATGGCGAGGTCGTCGGCAGCTGCAAGGGAAGGAGAGGCAAAGGGAGCAAAGGGAATGTAAACAGCAATAATACCACAAGAACAACCCAGGCTCCAGAACCTTCTTGTTGTGAGGTGAAAGTCTGATCCACTGGACCGCCAAAGAATGTGGTTTTCCTCTATACATGTTGAACATCACGGCTCCTGACTGCTGCCGACTTTATATTTTAAAGATGCAGGATTTTAAATGGTCCAAACCATTTTCTCTTTCTGAATTAATGAAATTCTTCCATACATGAAGGAAGTTTAATCAAGTGTGCTATTATTATGCCTTTTTCAAACTAAAAGAAAGTATACAGTATATGCAGTGTAGTATAGATTCAAGTATATAAAGTATATTTGGACTTTATTTGGACTTAACCCTTTGATGAAAAGTATAGGGAAATTATTATATCAGTCAAACAGCTGAGCTGGACATTGAAGAGTTAATCTTTTAACATTTAACTCTTTTAACCAGAACTGACAGGTTAGTGCTTCAAGCCCAGCAGCCAACATATGATATAGGGTCTTGGGTAAGACCCTGGACCCAAATATCCTCCCTGGCTACTTTCAGCCCACTGCTCCTCATATAACGGTCAAACGTTGTTTTACTGTGTACGACTAAATCTGATTATTAGAGGATATATCATATTACTCCTACACTTAAAGTATAACTGCAGGTATATATAATTTTAATCTGGAATGGGGTGAATTTAGTCCCTAGAAGTATTCTAACTGTAGAATTGAAGGTCTAGTGTATTAACATGAGTATAATTACAACATAAAGTATTCTTGGAATTATACTGGAACTTTACTCACATATACCTAAAAAACGTTTTTTTTATGTTTGTACATTTATAGATCTCCACTCATTTATGTCGTAGCACAGAGACACAGCAACATTCTTCATCATCTTCATCATCTAACTGCTGATTTTTAAACATGATTTTTTTTTCTGTACCTATAGTTCTGCCACGCTGCTGCTCAGAGCGGAGTTCATTGTTTATAGGTTCATCATTCATCTGATTCATCAGTCCGGAGAGTCATCAGCCACCACCACCGCCACCACCAATGCCTGGACTCAAATGGAGGAACTCCTCCTGCAGCTGCTCAGGGCCGATGTGCGTTAATGGCGATCTCCCTGAAGATTCTAAGCATCAAATGCATGTATATATTTATATTTATTTATATATGTATTTAGGTATTTGTATCCAATTTAGATCATGAATCTGTTTTATTTCATTTCTAATACATTATCAATATATATTAAATGTTCTGCAGGCTGTGCACAAATATTAATAGCATTTCGTGGCCAACTTTACTTCTACCTTGTCCCCCCTGGGCCCCGGCCACCCCATTAAGAAATCCCTAGGTCTTTCCCTGCCATGAGTTCTGGACCTTTATGGAGTCCCCTATTATAAATTAAATGTATTATTATTATTATTATTACTACCAAATCCAAGTTGTTAGATAGCGTTCCAACCATTTTGATGCAGGCTACACCTTCTGGTCCTGGCAGATCCATCGCCCTCACAATTCACCAACCTCAGTGGAATCATCATCATCATCAGCCGCCGCCACCAGCATCCCGACTACAAAGGGGGGGATGTTTAATGCAGTTGCTTAAAACGGACCGTTTGATCTTGAATGTCTGCAGCATTCATGGAAATGCTATACGTTCATCTTCAGTTCCTGACGTCCGCCTTTACCACCGTCAGACCGTCTTCATTGAAATGACTGCCAAGCCTAAAAATATTTCACATGAGAAATAATAGTCCTTATCGAAGAAGAAGAGGACCGCTGCTCAGTCAGTCTATCCATTCCAGGGGAGAAGAAGGAGTAGAACATCAGCGCTGAGTGATTAGAATAACAACAGCGGGCAGACAGCAATTGCAGATCACTGCTGTGGAACATACGTGACCGCCGACTCCATTATTTTTCAACCACCAACCCGCAGAACGTTTGATCTAGTTCTGTTTCTTCATGTCAACCGTCCCGTGAATGTGTGTGTGTGTGTGTGCTTCCACATACACACACACACACACACACACACACACACACACGCCTGTCCTCCCCCATGTGAGGTAGTGCGGGAAGTAGGGAGGCAAGGGAGGGAAGCTCTTATATTAATGGTCGCGGTTAACCTGAGCGGGTCAAACCCATTGGAGCTGTTGATGGATCTGGTCTGCAGGAGCGTTCCCTCTCTCAAACTCTCTCCGTCTATCGTTTACACAAACACACTCACTTGTTGTACACACGTGTGTGTGTGTGTGCAGGCCTGGTCGCAAGACCGCCCCTCTCTGGCTGTCTAGTCATGATCACAGCCAAGAAGAGAGATGAAGATGGCCGGGAGGGAGGGGAGGAAGATGGTGGAAGATGGAGGAAAAGGATGGCAGAAAAACAAAAGAAGCATATAGGAGTTCTAGTTAAAAAAGTCTGGAACTTTATCAGAGACGGAGGAGGAAGAGCTCAAGCAACTGGAGGAGGTGAACCTCGATGGGTGGAGCCAATACTCGAAAGTTGGTGAACTGGCTAAAACAGAAAAAAGGAACTCTGGTCATACGAGAAATAAAAATCTCATCATAGCAAAAACTAGACCTATACTGTCGTCCCCGAAAGCAGTGGCATATCCCTGAAAAAGCCCCCAATCCCCTGCGTTGTAGATGCGATCCCCTTGATTGAACGCTTTAAATAAAATGTAAAGATTTTCAACAGTATCTTTTTGTAATAAGTTCCCCAAAGTGATTAAATTATGAACTATTACAGGAAGAAATAATGTTTACAAGATAGATCTCCTCCAGTTCGTTCATATACAACACATTTGGACTGAATCGGACAAACGGTTAAGAAGTTATGTCAGAAAAAGAGTTTTTTTTTTCTAAAACAAGATAAATCTACTGGTGTCAATTCATATGCAACGAATTTGGACTAAATCGGAACAATGTTTGAGAAATTATGGCCAGAGAACTTGTGGGGATAAAACTTCCCCTCGTGGTGGAAATATAATAACCGACCTCTAACAAAATAATCCAGTTCTTCCTCGCACTAGAGTCTATGTGGGTGTAAAATTTGAAAATGATCCATGAAATATTTTTGGGACTTATGGGTAAACACAAGGGATGTGCGGGCGGCAATAAAATTATTAATCTCATTTTATCATCTTTTCCTGTTCAGGGTTGCGGGGGGGCAGGAGCCAACCGCAAATGACATTGAGTGGGAGGCAGGGTTCAACCTAGACATTTCACCAGTTCATCTCAAAGGCCGACACATAAAGACTGACGACCGTTCACGCTCACACTCGCGGCTACAGACAGTTTAGAGTCGGTAGCTCATCTTTATTGCAGGGTTGTTGCGTGTCTGCGGGAGGAAACCGGAGAACCCAGTTGGGAAATCACACAAACACAGAGAGAACATGCAAACTCAACACAGGAAGACCCCATCCCAGGTCCATGTCAACCTGTAAGACTCCGCGCATTCATTCCGGAGGAAAATTAAAAGTAATTCATCATTCATGAAGGCTCGGAGTTGGGCTTCATTTCCAGAGGTCTGCTTCTAGTGTGTCTGCGAGTCCAAAACTTATAGGAGAACCTCTTTTGTTTGTGAATTATGAAATGTTGAGATCGGCCGCACATATTAGGCAACAAGTGAACATTTTGTCCTTAAAGTTGAGGTGTTGAAAGCTGGAAAAATGAGAAAAGCATAAGGATAGCCAAATTTGTGCTGGCTGGACAACTGGGTCGGAGCATCTCCAGAACTGCCGGTCTCGTTGGGTGTTCCCATTCTGCATTGGTTATTAACTACCAAAATATTTAAGGAGGGACGTCTGCTGAACGGGCCACCGAACCCTTATGGATGTCCGCTGGGATTGAAAGTTGTGTCCGATCTACTGTAACACAAACCGCTGAAAAGTTAAAGGCTGGTTTTTGATAGAAAGGTTTCAGAGCATTCATTACATCTCAGAGGTTTTTTGGCAGAAAAAAAGGGAATGTGGTTATAATGTTATGGCTGAAGGTTATCTGTTGTTGGTACTGTGTTCTCAGGTGTCAAAAGCCAGCACAAGTCATGAGTTTCATAACAGGCATGTGTAGCAATTATTCCATCTGTGCAGGAAAACTACTCAAACTAATCCTAGACATCAAGTTTATATCCCCGAAAAGTCCCCAATCCCCTGCGTTGTACAAGCAATCCCCCCGATTGAACTCCTCAAATTCAAGGGAAGTTATGTGTGTATTCTTTTGTAAAAAAAAAAAAAGATTTCCGAAGGTGAATAAAATAGTAACTTTTGGAGTAAAGTATAATATCATATACTTAAAATTTGTACTAAATCGGGCCAATGGTTTAGAAGTTATGCCTGCAAAACAACATTTTTGCGGAAAAAGCCCCCCCTAGAGAGGAGAATGAGTACTTTTAGAGTAAAACACAATGTATTTTTTTTTATCTCCTCGAGTCGATTCATATGCAGCAAATCTGGACTAAATTGGACCAACGATTGGAGATTAAGCTTCTCCTAGTGTTTGAAAAATACAACTGACCTTTTTCAAAATCAATTCAGTTCTTCCCCACACTAAGGTCTGTGGGGGTATAAAATTTAAAAATGATACATGAAAAAGTTTTTGAGTTATATCTGAAAAACATGTTTTTTTGCGTAGAATTTTCGATTCATATGCACCAAATTTGGACATCGCCACAGCAGGTCCTCTGTTTCCGTTCATAGGCCGGTACTGCTGGTAGATAGTACCAGAGATGGTTCTTGTTGACTTCGGCCCCGCACAATCTGATCTGGAATCAGTTTCATTTTCTGCATATTGATATTGCACAGATTTTTCACCAGATAACCTCCTAAAAAAATTATGGCCCGGAAGGTTTTGGACATGAAGCTCCCCCTACTGTTAGCTTGTGTAATCACAAGTAGATTATTTAAACGAAGAGAAGCATTGTGGGCTTTACATAATACCAATACCATATTTAGAGTTTAAAGCCTGAATTCTGAGGATCAAGTCAGAATTCTGAGAATAAAGCCCGAATTCAGAGAATAAAGTCAGAGCTCAGGGTTCAAAGCCCAAATTCTGATAATAAAGACAAAAGAGCTCAAAGCCAGAATTTCGAGAATAGTCGAGAATTAAGTCAGAATTCTGAAATTATTCTCAGAATTCTGATTTCAAAGCCAAATTTCTGAGTTTAAAGCCAGAATTCTGAGAATAAAGTCAAAATTCTGAGTTCAAAACCCAAATTCTGAGAATAAAGTCAGAATTCTGACTCAAAGCCAGATTCCTGAGGAATAAAGTCGGAATCCTGAGTTTAAAGCAAGATTTCTGAGAATAAAGTCAGAACTCTTGAGTTCAAAGCAAGATTTCCGAGAAAATGTCAGAATTCTGGGTTTAAAGCCGGATATCTGAGAATAAAGTCGGAATCCTGAGTTTAATGCTAGATTTCCGAGAATAAAGTCAGAATTCTGGGTTTAAAGTCGGATTTCTGGGAATAAAGTGAAAATTCTCAGTTTAAAGCCAAAATTCTGAGAATAAAGTCAAAATTCTGAGAATGAAGTCAGAACTCTGGCTTTGAACTGAGAATTCTGAGTTCTGAGACAGAGAGAAATTCCACACAGCCACATGCGTCCCTAACTCTGTTCCGTAGGAAACACCTCACTGCAGCATCAGGGAAAACATCCAACACTGTTTCCCCCGACACTCCGGCATCAAAGCCTGGATTTCATGATGCATGCAGATAACGCTCTCGGGATCGTCCTCTTGACTGGCAGTAACCAGGAAGTGTCCCGAGGAAACAAACTTGTTTCCAGAGAGAAGCATCTGACCCAAGTTAGGGTTCTTAATTGAATCAAGCCTACCGTTCCTATAGAGCGACTTTCCCTGAGATGCTATCCTCCGCTGACTGGGATCTGAGAGCAAAACAAAGGGATGATGTCAGCAAGGAAAGAGAGGAGAGAGGAGGAGGCATGCTCCCAATTATGTGACACTAGGAGAGATTTAAGGGAGAGCAGCATGTTCTAGGAGGAACGCGGATTGTCGGGGCCTCCTGGAAATGGCTACTATTGATGAATGAAGAGATCCGAACCGGGTTTTTAATGAGACGGCGTGACTGTTTCCAGAAGGTCAGGCTTTGACTTTGGACGGGCCTTGGTTATAGAATTTCCCCAAGAATAATCCCCCTTGACAAATGTTGTCTGTTTATCTATTATATCGTGTTCTGCTGCAGCGCGGCGCTCCAGAACCCATCAACGACAGGCGCGTTATCTTATTACTGTATTAACAGGAGCTGCGGGCAAATCAAACCAGAGAAGAAAATGTGCTTTAATCCAACGGTCAATAATCCAGTCCAGAATATACAATTGGCTTTAGAGAAGCACTTAACCCCTTTGTGTCTTCATCCAAGAAAAAAAACAACAACATTTTCTTGACATTTATCGATATACTTGTTGATTTAATATCACAGACGCACTAAAGTTTTGTATTTCTTGGAAAATAGTCCATTTCAATTAGATTAGACTTTTACTTTTACTATTATCCCTATAATGCTTTGACTTTCTCAGTAGCCACGGCCAACGCTTCCTCTTCTTTGGCACTTTTAACAGTTGGTGTCCCTCAGGGCCCCGTTCTTGGCCCCTTATCCTTTAGCATACACATGCTGCCACAGGGTCATTTATAATGAACAGATTTTAGTCAGAGTGTTCTCAATCAAACAGCTGAGCAGGATATCAATCGTTAAAAAAACAGAAAAACAGTTTGGTGTTTGTTTGTGCATCAAAAAAGATTTTTATATTGGCCTTATTTTGGTTATATTATGTAATTTCTGAAACAAGAAATATTGTAGATTAACTAGTACAGAAGTATAGCGCTGGAGTGATTTGTTGATTTAGTTTAGTGTCCATGTAAAAATGATGGTTCCAGCTTATGAAAGTAAAGTTTGCTGTTTTTTCCTCACTGTAAGTTCAAAGGTTGGGGAGTTTTGACGGACAGGTTGGACAAAAAAGGAAATTTTAATACATTACTTTGAATAACAGGAGCATGTGATGGATTGTGTGTGTGTGTATACATATATATATATATATATATATACACAGATACATACAGATACATACATGTGTATCTGTATGTGTGTGTATGAGCTTGTGCATGGGTTTGTGTGTACGTGTATGTGTGTGTGCATTACTATAGTGTAAGTGTGTCTGTGTGTATATTCAAGCGCATGTGTGTGTATGTGTTTGTTTATGTGTTTATGTGTTTGTGTGTGTACGAGTTGTGTGTGTGCGTGTGTTTGGGAGATGATAGATACGTCAGTCTTTTTGTGTGGATTGCAGATAATGAGAGAATAACTGAATCACTGTTTAATCTCTTAAAGTGAATTATTTAGTCGGCTGAATGAAAGTAAATCAGTTTAGATGTAATTCTGATATAAAAACTTCACGCAGAGAAATAGGGGAATCGTTTTTTTTACATTTTTCATAAGGGTACCGTATATGAGCTACGATAACTATGACCCTAAGGTACATAAATATACTTTTAACAAGGTAAAGGCACAAATTCCTGGTTCAAATAGATTCAAATAGTTTGAAAAAACACAAAAATTCTGTCGCAACTTTTTCCTCTGGAACTCATTAACGACAAATCAGTTCCAGAAGAACAAAATGTCTATTTAACCCTTTGATGTCCTCTAGAAGAAATGTCTTTGGAGCATTTATTAGTTTAATATCCCTAGACTTTCTAAATTTAACACAAAATGACAGATGACACAATGTTCTCAGTAATTAATGTTAATTTCTTACATATACCATATAATGATAAATAGTTTGGTCAAACATAACAACCCAGACGTTTCGTGATAAAATATTGTGTTTCATGGCTAACAGTCAATTTCAATGAAATTATCTCAACCTCTTATTAAAGTATGATTTTAGAAAACTATTTGACCCTTTTTTTAATAAAAAAAAACAACAAAAAAAACGAAAATTCAAAGTGTCAAATAGCACTTTCGGACCTCTTTGCCCCTGGCGTACCCCAGGGCTCTGTCCTCGGCCCCCTAACTCTTTAGCGTGGACAAAGTTCCACTGGGTCATAGTGACTAAAAATGTCCTCGATTAAACAGCTGAGCAGGACATTAAAGGATTAAATGATCTGAAAGGGAATTTGTTTTTCTTACATGTGTGACATAGATTTCAAAATATTCATAGTAATAGCAAATAATTATATATATTTTTTTTTTAAAGTAAACTAATTGTTGGTTCTTTAACTAACAAAACTCAAATTAAAAGTTAGTAAGCTCTTAAGGTATCAATTCTATGGTGTTATAATGTATAATGTATAAATCAGTGCATAAAAGCGCTATTATGACTATAAATGTTCTTCTACAGGGAAGTTAAGGGAGAAAAAAAAGGTACAAAGATGTAACAAAGCTCAAAGGTAAGGTTTTATACCCTGCTGAGGAATCGCAGGAAAGACGAAGCCTTGGTACCGTTTAAGGTCCATTCCTGAAGCTGGATTTCTCGGTTCGGAACAGAAGAAGGTTTCTGCCTGTTATTTGAACGATGGGAAAACTTTAAAAGCATCACTTTGAATGAAGAAGAAGAAGGATAAGCTGCATCTGAAAGGACGTCGTAGAGGAGGCACAATAGGAAAGAAGATCCAAAGCATTTTCTAGTCATAAGAAATATAATAACTGGCCTCAGTTATTTATGAAAAGATCTGCGTGTCGTATTTAAAGTATTAAAAGTGTTTAATCTTAAAGGAATGAACAAATTTTATTCTCTACTTCTCTTTTTGTCAACAAAATCCACTAAAAAACAAACCAGAACCAAAAGCTGGGCTCTGTGCGTTTTGTTGTATTCAGTCACACCGAAGGAAAGAGGGTCTCGGTTTGAGGATGTTCGTAGCGTGGAGGCTGAAACATATTTCAGTGTTTACTTCAGGAACATGTTCTGTACGCGGGATCATTTCAAAATAAACCAGTGGGTTTATTAACCCTTTCATGTCCCGCTCAACTGTTTGGTTGAGCACATTTTGAGTCACTTCTTATTTATAAATGCGTGTTATAATATGACCCAGTGGCAGCATGTATAAGCTAAACAGTAAGGTGCCACGGATGGAGCCTTGGGGGACACCACAGGTCAAACGTGTCATCAAAGGAGCCTTTAACCTTTAAAGAAAGTCCTTAGACGAAGGTAAGATTCTTTCTTTTTTTTGGCATATTAAACAATTTGAGGACTTACTGTAAAGAATTATGTAACTTGGTAAAACCAAAAAAGAAAATCTAATGAGGGTCTAAAACCGTAGTTTACCAAAAGGTTGAACTAATCTAATTAAAACGACTATTTTACATGAAACATCAAGAATGAATTTTTTCATTTAAAAAACATGCTTGACTGAACAGTTTGTCATTTTATGGTTAATTTAGAGAGTCAACAATATTAAATTAATAAATGCCCCAAAACAAATAAAATACACAAAGAAGTATTTATTGGTATAGGTCTCGGTAAGGACATTAAATGTTGTTTATTTTATAGATGAGGGGCAGGAATGGAGCTCTGTAGCACTGAAGAAGAGGATAATCGGGCTAGGATACAGAGAATTCTTGGTCATGAGGGAAATTTGGGATTTTTGTTCTTTAAATGTTGCAACAAAAAAAACAAAAAAAAACATTCTAGTCATATTGGAACCAAGTAACATTCATTTATTATGCATCCACCAGATAAATTCACCACACAATATTAAACCCGCCTTCTCCCCCAGCGTTGCGTCAAAGTCACGCTGCTGCCGTTCAGTCCTGCGCTGGAACCAAGATGCAGTGGCAGCATTTCTTTTTTTTTTTTACAGTGTTTATAGATGTAGTGGTCTGGGACCCCCCTCCCCTCCCTCATCATCCACATGTACCCACTCTGGGATTGAAGACCACCATAGTCTGGAGTGTTTCGCTGCTTCACCTCCTTTTCACATGTCTTTCTGTCCCAGTAAAGGGTGGAAGACTTCATGGCCACCGTTACAAACATCAACAACAACAAAGAAAGAAGCTCCGCCACATCAACGCTCCTCCCCTCCACACATCAGGAGGGCTCGCCAAACGTCTGAGCCGGAAAAGCCCGCGTTCTAATGACGGGTGAATGAATGAAATCACTTTGAAAGTGTGAATGGTGTGAAACGTATTGTTTTAGACGGCAGGGACCACCTTAAGACTCAATGTGTCGTATTATTATACTTATTATACACTGTAAAAGAATCTGTGGGATTTGCAGTAAAATACTGGCAGCTATGGAATATGTGGGGGGGGGGCTTTTTGACAAATGTAGATTTTACAGTTGAGTACTGTTACAAGGGGCCAATTACGGACACGACATATATTGACAGTAAATTACAGTTTATTTAGACATATTGTTATACCTTAAAATGAAAAAAAATGTTTTAGCAAATATATATATATATATATATATATATATATATATATCACGCTTTTAATATCTTGCTTCTGTAGGAATGTTTGTCTGTTCTTGTTTAATGATGGACGGTTTAATACTGTTAAATTTGGGTCTTGACGGAATAGTAGGTTAATTATACAGTAATAACATACTTATGACATAATGGAATTCCTCCATCAATTTTGGCACCGGTGACGTCGTAACAGTAAAATGGAAGCCGGGTTATGTTTCTTGTTTCAGTGCGTCACACATTCAGACATATCTCTCATGTTATTATTGTGTCTTTTTTACGTTTTGCCCGTTGGACAGTTTTTACTGTAATTTCTGCAGGCCCCTTTTTATACATTCTGCGTCTTTCTCCGCACAGACGAACGGCCGCCTACGTCTTTGTGTATTAGATGGAGCAGCTTATGGAAAACGCAGATAAGCAGATTTTTACGTTCGGGTTCTGTATCCAGACACGGTCGGTGTGATGAAGAACACCAGAGCGGGGCAGAATGACCGCCAAAAACGGCCATGTCACTCCAACGCTAACTTCTACTCACAACAACAAGTCTGTGGTTGACAGGAAAAAAAAAGTTAGATCAGGCTCTTTAGGCAATCCCCACACTTTGTAAAAAAAAAACACTAACAACTATTCTCCGGACATGCAAACGCAGCTCCGATCAAATGGCCCATGAGATGTTGGCCGTGTGTTCCTTGGCCTTCATGCGCAGCACGGCGATGCTGGACGAGCGCCTCTCAAACTCCGGCTTGGTCTCAAAGGCCGGGTGACCGTTGGAGGCCGGCGTGAGGAGGGAGTCTGCGCTGAAGAAGTTGTTGAGGGAGACGTGGCCAAACTGGTTCTGCTGATTGGGGAAGCCCACGTAGCCGTGGTCGGTGGCACCGGCGGCCGAACGAGGGGAGTGGGGGTAGGAGGTGACGCAGGGCGGGGACCCCCGGGGCAGCATGCAGGAGGAGACCACGGAGCTGGCAGGAGCAGGGCTGGACCAAAGGTTGTTGGGAATCTGTTGGTTGAGAGAGGAGCGGATCAGTTTCCTTCAGCTGATGTAAACATACATGAGATCTTTTTTGTTTTTGTGTGCTGACACCTGATGTTTATCCTTCTTCAGTGAAGATCATGACATGTGGTCCGACGCTCAGACAAAACTGGAGTGACTTTAGATTATTTTCAGACTGGAAAAAAGATGCTATAGAAACATCCAAGTCCAATTTACCGCGCAAAATATTATAAATTAAAGTTCACGCCAGTGAAATTATGCTGTTATGGATGAGGCGTTAGGTAAATAAAGCTGTTAGGGTATGTTGTGTTAAAAACAGAATTGAAGAAAAGATCATAAAAGGTTGTTTTCACAGGGTTTTTTTCCTGTGTGCATGCTATAAACTCATTGTCAGCTGAGATAGGTTCCAGCCCCCGCTAACCTGAACAGGATAAGCGTTTACGGATAATGAATGAATGAATGATGTGACGGAGCAGAAGCACGAAATCTCAAACTATGTGCAAATAAAACGGAGCGATCTGCATGACGGGATCAAAGTAAGTGAGAAAATCTGTTTTTTTTTCTGGACGATTTAGTCGCCAAACCGTTCCAGAGACTAAACACATGTTGTGTTTAACGCTTTGATGTCCTGCTCAGCTGTTTGGGTGAGCTCGTTTTGAGTCACTATTCCTTATTTAACAGTGTGACTGAGGCGGTTTAAAGTAGGACCCAGTGGCAGCATGTAAATGCTTAAGAGTAAGGGGCCGAGGACGGAGCCCTGAGGTCACAGGGGCCGCCGAGGAGGAGGCATTAACCGCGGTTGTTGAGAAGGTTTCATTCAACCAGTGGGATTTTATTTTGGATATAAAAGCATATGAGGATTTACTGAAGGTAACTATTTAACTTACAACAAGAGAAATTTTCTATGAAATGCAAAATTATATCATGAAATAATTTCATAAGTCAGATTTTTTTTTTTCTGACATTTTACGGAACCTTCAAAGCGTCTAAGATATTCAATGAATACATTTCCAAAGAAAGAATAATCAAAGAAATAATCTATCCATATTTTTTCTTTTCTTCTTGAGGACATCAAAGTGTTTAGAAGAGTTTAAATATTTGTGTTTCCCTACAATCGTCTGTTTGAAGTCGATATTTCACTCAATCATCGTAAAGCAGACGAGAGAGAGTTTCGGTAAACACTCAAAAAAAAGGGAGTTTTGAGAGTTATTTACTGCAATAAATGCATTTATACGCTATTTAAATAATATATACACACATTTTTCAGCGTAGCCCACTTAAGCAGTTGTGACTTAAATTTCTAGACTTGTCAGACCGACAGAAACCGACTGATTGGCGAGAATCTCAAAAACCGAACAGAACACGAATTCACCTGGAGCTGAATAAATACAGTGAATAAAAGCAAAGGTTATAATTCCTGACAGATAACGTAGCAGACCCCCGATAGGATCATGTTGGGTGCGTATAGTTTCCGCTATCTTCATAAACTTGATTAAATTATGTCTGGATTAGCTAAATTCAGCAAATGATTTATTTCTGAGTGTAGAGAAGATATAATCTCGTCAGATGACACGAGAGCAGAACGTCTGTCTTCAGTGACAAGAATGTGAGCGAACTGACGGCTCAATCGTTACGACCTTTTCCCGTCTTTTTTTTTTCAAGCAAAGATAATGTCATGTACTAGAACTTAAATTAGTCATGTTCTGGACAACTTTGTTTTTACCCCCTGTTATTTAACCCATTTCTTTCTTATCGCAAAATGCGACTGAAGCTGTTTATAATGCGAACAAATGGCAGCATACATATGCTAAGGGGCCGCGGATGGAGCCCTGGGGGACACCGCAAGTCAAAGTGGTCCAACGAGGAGGAGGCAAAGTCTATTTAACAGGATTTCTTTGGACATAATAGGACGTATGAGGACGTACTAAACAGAATTATGTGACTCAATACAAACCAAAAAAAAAGGGTCGTTCATCCTAAATCTGAATTATTTATTTTTTTAAGTCTTTGAAAACATGAGGATTTTACCTTTCATTTTATATTAAATTTTAAATAATTATGAATACCTGTCATAAGAAATAAGAATATTAAAATAAATAATATTTAATAAAAAAATGCTTTAAGACAAATATCCCAACTTTCTTCTTCTTAGTTCTTTTTAAAAACAGGATTGTTTACTTCAGTACTTTTAGTAGATATTATGTTTATTATGTTTAGCGTCGCTGTGTGTGATTTTCCAGACTTCATCCCTGAGTTCAACCAGAATGGAAGGAACTATGTGACATAGAAAAGATAAATAAAAACCTTCAGTGCGTCTGTCTGTGCAGATCACCCACATAAAACAAAGGAAGTGGAGAAAATAGACAAAAAACGATAAAGATTTGAATAAATGGCAGAAATAGAAGCCGAAGGAAAGTTCCTTATCCTTTAAATTAATATTATGTTCTTTACTGTCATCATACAAACAGCAGAACAATATAAAAAAATTAGAGTGCTACTTCTGATCAAGGCAAATTAAAAAGACAATTTAAAAACTTACATTAAATGAAAAGGTTTGGTAAGGTTTGCACACAAAAAAAATAAAACTGTAGAAAAATGTCCAGCAAACGGCTTTATGAGCTTGTTCTTCATTTAGACTTGAGGCTTGAGACGTTGAATCTACTTTTCGGTCTTTTTCCGCCCTAGAGTCTCTTCTTTTAGTAACTGTACTTTTACTGAAGTAAACAAATTAAGTATTTTTTGCTGCTTCAGCTCATCAGCAGGTTAATTCCCTGCATATTTAATTAATTTAATAGTTGGTGAAAAGGAAGCTATATATTTTCTTCTTCTTCTTCTTCTTCTTACATAAATGCATAGTGATATTTAAAAATAAAACAAAAGTGGAACATTTGTGTCCAGGTTTCACAGATAAAACATCATTTGTGCTGATTTGGAGAAAATCCAAACTTTTATCGCATGAAAATGCAAAATGTCAAATGACATGAAAATCAAAGAATATGCAAATAAACCTAATAAAGATGTAATTGTTGCAGATTATCTACAGCTAGATGTCCATAAATGGATTTTATAGTACTGTGACGAGGCGTGGATGTATTAAAAACCATTCCGAGCAGCACCTCTGTGGAATACTCTCCACAAACGTTCTCAAACTTCTTCAAAAAGCAGATAGGCTGAATGAACTGGCCATTGTTCAGCAATAGCTTACAGAGCTTTTCAAAAAAGTACCACAAACCAAATGTGGTTTGGGTAGAGGTTCTGAGTCCACTTGGACAGTTGGAGCGACTTCCTTTGTAGCAGGAAATCTGAAGCCTGAGAAACATCATGTTCCTGTCAAATAAGCAAATGATAAGCAGGACCCTCCGCTTTTACCCAAATAAAGCAACATCTTTGGCCAAGAGTTGAGCTAAACTTTTTAAAAAACCCACAAGAATCCATGTCCGCAGCGTTGAGCGGGACAGAACCCTCCCGTTGCCAGGACAATTACGCGTAGGACGGTCCATTTGACGACAGTAATCTCAAATAGCTGCAAGAAAGGGCATGGCTCGTATCCAGGGGTAAATATCAGAAACACATGTGAGGAAAACACAAGACGGTCCAGTCGATTTCTCACCTGGTCTGGGGCCAAAGCATAGCAGAGCTGTGACTCTGACTATTTCAGCAGTGACTGATTTTCCTTTGGATTCAACAAATAATCTTCATATCCGCAAACATGGAGCACAAACCCCCTGATTTCCTAACATCTAAAAACCCCAACTCTTATGGCCTGCTCAGAACAGAGAGCTGCGACTGTGTGCATCTCCTCTCGCCTGACCTTGGACTTGACCTTAGTCCAAACAGGAAGACAGATGCTCGGCTAACATGAAATGTGATATAAGGCCATTAATTCCGCCATGACACCTCAGAGAGGCTCCAATCAGTGCGCAGCCTCTTATCTGAAGATGTGTGTGCATAAAATGTGATTAATAGGGCAGCACTGACATGCACTGATTTATGCACATAGGAAAAGGCTTTTCCGTGACTTAGAAGAGCAAAGAGAATAAGATGTCAGGCCCGTGTGCGCGAGACGCACCGGAAGGCGCGCGCTAATGGCGACAATTGTGGTTTTTTTTTACTAATATATAATATTTTCCACCTGGTATCGATTATAAAAAAAGTACATTTTCTTGTGAGGAGAAAGCTTTAACACAACTTGCCTGTGTGTAGCTGTCGGTCCTCGGCAGCACCGATAAATCGTAGGTGGAGGCGAAATGCGTCTTTGCTTGCTGGATGTGGCCGTAGCGTTCTCTTTTCCTCCACTTGGCTCTTCTGTTCTGAAACCACACCTAATTAAGGGATTGTTTTTTTAAAAAGAGACAAAAAATTACAAATCATTTGAGAGGATGTTTCATAAAATAACCCCAAGCTTTATGCGGATTAAAATACTTCCAATGACAGTTTTTGCGCAATAATGTTGTAAAAGGAGTTTCATAAATTAAAAAAAAACAAACAACTTCCTGTGTAAAATCTTTTAAATATATCTGTTTTAATTATCCAACATATTTTTTTGCTGTGTTTATATGAATTAAAAGGATGGATTTGGAGGGGCGTTTACGCGGCGCGCCCCATAAATGGCCTCAAGCCCCTCCGTTCTTTATTATTTCATAGCTTAATTTTCCTCCTCACATGAAAGTTAACAAAACACGAGTCTGATGATAAACTATACCTGCACTCTGGCCTCGGTTAATTCCGTCCTCATGGCCAGCTGTTCCCTCACATAAACATCTGGATAATGGGTTTTCTGGAAGACTTTCTCCAGCTCCTCCAGCTGCGCGCTGGTGAAGGTGGTCCGGTGTCTCCTCTTCTTGCTGCTGGACACGTTGCTGTCGCATTTGTCCCCCAGGTCGTCCAGGTCGGTCTTCTCCGCTCCGGTTGTCACGGGAGACGCGCGCAGGGTGCAACAGTTATCGATTGATCTGCCGAGCTCCGAATGCAGCGTGTCCTCGTCGGTTTTCTGCCCGCTGTAATTGGCTGGAATGAACAAATAATTTTAAAAAAAAGCATTTATTATACAATTACATTCAACACTGCACCTTTAATCTAAAGCACGAGTCAGCTTTGAAAGATAAATCGCAGAATATAAAAAAAAAAAAGGGGGAAAAAAAGCAGATAAATCCCAAAAGCGAATCCTACGAATCTGTCATAAATTAAATACCTGCGGAAAAGACAAATAGAAACGCTTTATTAAATCGTATTTATCTGCGGAGCTTGCTCACAGATGCAGGCCAGCTCTTTCAGTAAAAGTTCCGTGAGTGGGTTTTTACGCACCGGTCGGTTCTGCGCAGGGAGAGGTGCGGTGTTCGCCGCTCTGCAGCCCGAAGGCCTGCACACATTTCGGGGTAGACTTGGCGAAGTACTGCGCGCTGTCCAGACTCTCCATGACCTGATCCATGTAGTAATCACTGGCCTTCATGGCTTGACTTTTCAGAGAGAACTTCTCCTCCATGTACTCCATCATCTTGATCCGCGCGCTTTAATCAAATGTCAGCATTTAAAAAAAAAAAAATGAAGAAGAAGAAGAAGAAGATGAAGAAGAAGAAAAAACCCAAGCAAAAATCCTTGTAATGCAATAATTCGACAATGGAGTTAATTTGTCCTGTCTTGAAAAGCGCAACGTCTTTATAGCCCCAAAGAGAATGAGCTCCTCACAGAGGCGCACCTCCCCTCCGAGTCTGGACCGGCACCCAACTCCTCCCCCGACATGAGTCCAAAGCAAACAGCAGTCTGAAGTGACACTCTGAGGGGAAACAATCAGAAGTGACTTTAATTTACAGCATGTTTAGACATCCACAATGAGGCAATCGTTTATCTGCAGCGAGGAGTTATGACTACATGGGATTTAATCTGACTCTAGATAGTCCACATCTCTGCGCACGATTTCACTTTTGCGGTACCAGAACCCAGCAGGCGGGGGAATTCTCGATGCTATACTTAAAAAAAAAATTGCGTGAAAATAAATATTTCATCCATCCTCATCTTTATTATTTTTTGTGCATTTATTTTAGTCACACTAATTAATTACCCAACTTTTTTCTTTTTTTTTTAATATAATACAATGAAAAAACGCAAAACTTTATAATTCAAAAATATTTACGCGTGTCTTTATTAATACCTGGATATTCACAAATCTATAGTCAATAAGATGAAATACATTTTATTAATATTTTAAAGTTTGTTTTAATGTTTGCTAAATGCCGAAAAAACGGTTTAACGCAAAGAAAATAGTTTTTATTCACTTTCAATTCATTCATGAAATTTAAAATATGACGTTTAACATGTGTCACATTGAGTCGAATTTATTCTTTTGTTAATAAAAGTTATTTAGGTCCTGAAAATTTGGCATAAAAGGGTTTATATATTAAATATATTGCGCCCGTAAAAGAGACCCGGGTGACATAAGTGTGTTATAAATGTGTTATAAATGTGTTATAAAGCTTTATCCCTGATAATTAAACCCCCATTTGCAAATGTTCAACTTCTATTTAAAATCCATATAACAATTTTAATGCTTTAATAACATGTCCGTTCTTACATTTGACTAGTTCTCGTTTTAGATAAATATAATATTAAATAAATTAGAAAGATGTTGTTGTATTTGTGTGTTAATCAGAGACGTAACGACTGTGAGTGCGTCAAAAAAAAGGGGATATCTGTGCACCTAAATTCTAAAAAATATCTGTCAAATAGATTTAGTTTCAATAAAATGATTTTAAAAAATGACACAAAATTAGAGTTCTCCATTTCTCGCTCTTATATCCCCATGATATTCCTTTAAGGATGGGTTTGAGTTCTTATACTAAATAATAATAAAACAATAAATAATATCTTGTATTCAATCAAAGACATAAGCTTGGTATAAAAAAAAAACAACAACATGTATTTATTTATTTTGTCTAATTTTGTGTGAACGTTATATTACATATGATTGATATTCATAATATTTTCATAATTAAGTTTCCATTTTAATGTATAAATTATTATAAACGATTATAAATGTGAATTCTAATTTTTGTTTTTACGACTAATTATTAGTTATTAAATTATTGAATTTATAGTAATAGTCTAAGCCCATAATTCATGTAATCTTATTTTTATTTTTCTCTTAAAATTTTCAAAATAAAGATCCAGTTCTGTTGCCACGATAATTTGAGTGATTATCTCATGCCTCCTTTTATTTTTTTTGGTTTTTGTACCTTTTGCATCTATAATCCTGTATGAAAATATATAGATATTTTTTAATAAAGTATATTTTTAAAATGATATTCCTGCATATGAAGCACAGAATGTTTCATGCATAAATTAAAGCGCAAATATCCTGCTGCTGCAGAGGGGAAAAATCAGTCATTGACGGCAGCAGCCCCCCCCCCCAGGAGCAGACAGGACAGGATGAGCGCTTCTTCTACTTCTTTCTTACGGGAGGAATTCTCTCTCCAAAAAGTTAATCTCCCACCTCCACACCTCCAACACCTGCGAAGTACGCCATGCCTGTGTGGTGTGGGTCACTCTGGGGTCAGAGGCAGATACCTGGAGCTTCATGGTGCCACAGGAGCAAAAATAAAAATAAATAAAGTGCTCTTAAGTAGCAGGGGGGTGTCTTATTGGGCCTCTAGGATGACCTCACGCACCGGCTCACGCTGAGGAGAAAATGTGAAAAGTTCACTGCAGTTTTGGAAGTCCTGTCACAATAGAGATGCTGCGTGGATTTTGATGTGATGGACTGAAGGGACTTGGTCGCCTTCAGGCTGATCCTCCTTCAAGGGGCCGAGGCCAACGTGTCACGGGAGACACCTGGAAATGTCTTCACTCCTAATGAGAACCTAAACAGCCAGGTCGTTACGACATCAAGGGCATTCATCGTGGGCGAAAAAAAAAACAGGACAGACCTGAATCCTTCATTTCACTCGTCAGCTATGACTGATCGCACTCCAGCACCACCAAAGCGGGGCCTGAAGAGGCCAGCCACTTCAGAGGAGAGACGTATGACATCATAACGCCTAAAGCCACCCATGGGTCTAATTCAATCTATTCAAATGTCTTCAAACTTTGGCTCGCCGCGCCATTTTTCCCCCAACGGCGCAAATTGTGTGGAGCTTCTGAATGCGTTTGGGTTCTGCACATTTGGCCGGAGAAGGTGAAAGCAGCTCATTGGTGTTTTTTTTTGTTTTTAATTCGGTTTTTATTTTCGTCCTCTTTTTATTTTTCAGACTTCTTGCTAACTTAAGTCCACTTAAGTCCCCCGTACGCCTAGAAAGAAGGATTAAGACCCTCGAAAAGAGTTGTTGGATATACTTAATCCAGATGTGTCAACAATTTCCACTAAACCGAGTCGTGTCATGTATAATTTAATAACATCATTATATCGTATAACGTTAACGTTATAGAGCCTCTTGCTTGAAACCTTTAACTAAATGTTATTTATTTTGCTTTAATTAACTGCCTTTATTCTGTCCTACTGTTAATACCTACTGTTATGATTGTGTGATCCACTCAGAATTCTTAGGTTGTATCAAATAAACTACATTTAGTTGGTCTAACAAGTTTACATTTTAGGTTGCGTCTACTAAAGTGGGTTAAGTTTATTAATCTTACACAAATATATATATATATATATGTATATGAAACAGCTCTGAGACTCCGAGAAATGTTTTAGTAGTTAAATTTTAATGATAAATCTCGTGGAAAATAACAATTATAGACAGGAAATCCAGTCACAGTATAAAGAATTTGAGTTGTAATGATTATATAATCTTGTAGCAAATATTAAAACCATCCTTTAAACACTAAACCTTCATACGTGTAAGCGCCCTTCTGCAGCAGATTAAAATAAATCCCATTAAAAGGTAATAATAATCAGCATAAGCGCAGCTTTCAGAGTAAACAGAAAAAAACACAACCATGCAGTAATCACATGATCGGATTTTTATTCTAAAAACACAGTATAAACTTTAAAATATAAAGGATTTTCATGGCAAATTTAAAAAGAATTTTTAAAGAAAAGATGTGAAAAAATGATAAATACATTCCAGAATACAAATTCAAACACTGTACAAATCTATAATACATGACATATAATTCTTTTAAAAAAATGAGCCAAACGTATGATAATCCCTCAATCTGTCCCAGCGTGTCGGGGCGATGATGTCGCCGTCTGTGACATCACTCCTGGACGGTGATATTATAAACCAGCAGCGATCACCCAGGGAATAAATTAGCTTTGACTTTTACCAGAGTCCAGACCAGAACCGTTTCTGCTCGCGTGATTTTGTTTCCAGTTTTCTTTACAAGACGGCTTCACATTTCCAGGAAAGCTTTCAAATTCCTCACAGTTTATTCCCATTTCTGCACTCCAGCAGGAGCAGCTGGCCCTTTGTGTCGGGATGCAGGAATAAATAGGAGCAGAATGTCTTCACCGTCACTTTTCTGCCTTCTGCTGTCATCGGAGGTTGTTTAAAGTTCTGACTTAGAAAAGTCGTATATCCCTGAAAAAGAAGAGTTCCATTCATTCTCCTATTTTTCTATTCTTATTCTACATTGTTTGCTGGCGCTGCTTTCATCACGCGCCTCATTGTAACGCAGTCAGTTTTTGTGTTTTTTGCTTTTTCTTTTAAGGGAGCCAACATTTATTTTCCTCATCTGCCTTTTTAACGCTGACTGTTCATTACATACATGCTGCATCTCAAATCTTTGCACAAAATTCACGTTGAAACCTAAAGAGTGTCGTCGTGGCAACAGAACTGTCTAACTGAATTTTGGTGGCGCTTTTTTCTTTCATACTTCCCGTTATAAACCCTTTGATGTCCGACGAGCATAAAAAAATGTGACTGAACATGTTTTTGAAACGACCCGGTTGTAGCATGTATATGCTAAATAGTAAGGGGCCTAGGATGGAGCCCTGGGGGACACCACATGTCAAATGGGGCCAACAAGGAGGAGGTATTAGCCGTGGCTTTTGAGATTTTCTCCTTTTTCCTTTGGCGTATTAAGGCCCGTAAACACTATATACAAAATTATGTAAGTAGATACGACGACAAAAAAGTCTAATATTTCTAAAAACAGGAAACAAAAACATTTTAACTGTAACACAAAATTTCTCTATGAAATAATCTTTCAAGTACAATTAGTTATTTGTACTTTTTTTTTTTGAACGCTTCATTTTACGGTACGGTAAATTAATTTAAGATATTACGTTAATAAATGCCGCAAAAAGATAAAATACACAAAGAAAACCATTTTTCTATTGCTTTTTATTTCGGTAAAGACATTTAAATGTTATGGTAAATGTTTTTTTTGCTGTTTAGAGAAGTTACACATTTGGGTTTATCGGACTATTTTCTTTATTATTTTAGCACGATGGTGCTAAAATGACTCCCTGTGGTACGAAAAAGTACATTTAATGCAGAGACGGAACCGAGTCCACCACAATAAAGATTCTCCTCCGAGACGTCCTTGTATGTTTAAACTCAACCGAGCGAAGACGTTTCAAATAGTGAGCCAGGTTTCTGTGAGCGAAACAGGCGTGGCACAAATCACAGCGGCGCCACTGTCTGATGGGACTTGTAAATAAATGGTCTACCCGGCATAAAAATAAATGACAAATTTACCACGACCGTCATGTGGCGGTTGATCCCGTCCTCTGGTTGAAGGGTGGGGGACTGGACGTCACGCCGTCCACCTGATTTGAAAACCTTTTCCAGCGGACTTTCTTCTTCTTCTTCCAGTTAGCCTCTAACCGCTACTTGCTGCCTTTCCGCCTCAAGCTCATGTAAACATCACGTTCACCTCTGGTACTACCTCCGCTGCGGACTCAGAGGCGGAGTTAGACGAGTCAACGGAGCCGAGGAATAAAGACGCACCGGCCTGGTTTTGAAAAAAGGCTGTGAAAACTGGGCTTTTTTGTAATAATCAATCAGCGCAGAGTTGAATAAGTGAATTATTAGAATAGAATTTTCTCTTTTTCTGTTTTTTTTTTAAATTCTGTTGGCTCTGATGGAATTACACAACTACAGCAAGCTTCAGGATTCTGCTAATTCCACCAGATGGAAATGAATGGACTGCCCGGGACTGTTTATAGGAAAAAGGTCCAAACAATCTAAAATTGTACCGAGCGCTTTCAAAAAAAATATTCGGCAGAAAAAAAAACAAAAAATCCCAAAAGAAAAAACAATTTTGCAGCTAATGCTTTAACCATTATGGTCTTTTAATGCAGGCAAAGAGGAAGCAGTTGAAGGGGATTGAGATAACAGCCTCCCTCTAGCAGACTCTGACAACATTTGCTGACTTGAGGTCAGAATGGCAGCGTCGTCTGGCTTCAGAGGAACATTCTGCGTCTTATCTAAATGTGCGGTGGAGAAGTCGTTTCTCCAGGCAATGGATTTTGGATGTCTTAGGTTACATATAATTTACCCGTAACCCAAAAGTAAACACTTCTAATGACGACTGCTGGACGACGGTCGGGTAGGAGCAGCAGTCACGGAGGACGACGTCTGGACGGGTGTCACGCAGAACCGCCCAGATGGTACATTTATGTCACCTGTCTGATCGTACCGTGCAATTAAGGTGCGACGTCCCGGCGGAGAGCCTGAGGAATCGGGCCCCCCCCCGAGTGGGCAGAACCACCGCATCTCCGGGCGCACGCCACTCTCCGGCCTGAAAAATCCCCCTCGGCTTGTGTACAGTCAAAACACGCCCTCCAGACATGTGTCAGAGAGAGACAGGAGGAAAGTCAATAGACAGACACGCATTTCCTGCCAGGGAGCCACTCTGCAGACCTCGCTATTTGTTTTGACATTAATTAAGTTATCATTCCCGGGCGGCGGAGCAGCCAGGAACCTCAGAGAGCTTTCACCCCCTTCTGGTCGGGCCAGTGTTTGCGGCCGGACGGCCTCAGCTGTCCAAGATAAAATACACACACATATACACACACACACACACACACATGCAGACAAACCCCATTATAATCCACGACTTGGGAAAAAAAGAAAATACATTGTACTAATTCTAACAACAATGTTTGTTCTTGGCTTATGAAGGCGGTGATTTCAGGCCACCGCCGGCGAGGGGGAGCTGAATGTGGAAAATGACAGGATTTTGGAAATTTCTGTTTTTTTTAACCCCTTCTGTGTCCTTCACTTTTTATTGATATGTGTGTGACATATCAATTCGTTGATGAGGGTCTACAAGGCACATATCACATGTGCCTTGTAGACCCTCATCAACGTAAAACATTCTAGGTAGGTTAAAAAGAAAGACTTTAAAAAGACAAATAATCCAGAACTGCTTGTCAGCAATAATCAGTGGGCGTTCAAAAAAAAACCCCAAACAATTAATTTAAACATTTACATGTTGCATTTCAAATGTTTGCGCCAAATCCATGACCAACCTAAACATCGTTGTCGCTCCAACGGAACCGACTAACTGCTAGAAGTTTTTTGTGTTTTTTCTTTCATGCGTCCTTCTTCCGCCATATTTTGTTTCTTAATTTTTCGGACATCCACACAGCCAAACGTCCCTTTAAAATCCCTGTAACGTCCTGCTCAACTGTTTAGATTTGCCCATTTTGAGTCTGAATTTACTCAAAAATCTTGAATGAACCTGTCGGTAAAATAACCCAGTGGCAGCAGGTATATGCTAAAGAGTAAAGGGCCACGGGTGGAGCCCTGGGGGACACCACAGGTCAAAGGGGCCGCTAAGGGGGAGGAGTTAACCACGGCTGTTGAGAGAATCCCATTCAATAAACAGGAATTTTTTTTGTTTTGGCATATTGAAGCTTGTGAGGACTTACTGAACAAAATAATATAACTTTTTTACTTCTCCGTTTTATTGGCGAGGGCATCAGAGGGTTAAAGTTTGGCCCTAGATCAACACAGAAAATCCGGGGAAAAGTCTCTTCCCACGGCGGCAAAGCGTGTCTGCTAGGTGAGTTTGTGTCGGCACGGAAACAACGGCTCTAGGAAACAGGTGCGCAGGTATATAAGGCCCGTCCTGGTTCTGATTTCCTGCCCTCATCTGAATACGGAGCGTGCCATTCGCTGAAAGTTTTGCGATTTGGCTCCATGTGTTTTGGAGCTGTGATCACAGTCATACAGGGACACTTGAGTAGAATCAACACAATGGAAGTGCCTGGAGATATTTGGGTTGGACCAGGTTCTATTGGTCCAAATCAATGTTCAGGAGAGGGAGCTGGAGCTGTCAGCCCACTTGAAGAAGAACAGATGTGGGGCAGGAATTGACTGCAGGCGATAAAACAGCATTATATACAAAAAGTAGAGACTTTATTCGGGGATGGAGGAGATTCTACGGCTTTCGTTTTTCGAGCTTAAGTCGTCAAAAAATAGGCAACGTGTCGCAAATGAAAGCGTGACGGGAAGGATGTAGTCTTCAAAATGTCTCTTCAGAGATGATGTGATTGAAGTTTGAGCTTTACTTGAAGTGTTTTTTCCTCTTCTGGCCCCCTCCCCAGCCGTTGCTCAACTGGACGGGTTTTTCTCGGATGGAGATGCGCTCCTTTTTTAACGGGGCGGCGGTGGTTTGCTTTGGAGATGGAACCTTTTCTCCTGGAAAGAGAGAGAGAGGGGAAAATAGATCAGCATCTCACATGTAAGGCCAGCAGCGCGAGACGAATCCAGCACAGGCGGATTCATTTTTTGTTATAAAAAGAAGTTATTGAATATTAACTTGTCATTTTTATTCCCATAAAGATTTATAGCTATAATAAAAAAATATTATTTTTTTATTATAGTCATTTATAAAAATTAGGTAGATTTAATATGATTATAGGTTGATGGGATTCTATTCAATGGGCTTCCATTTACCTATAATAATTTAATAGTTTTAAATTAAAAAAAAAAATTAAAATGTAAAATTACAAAAGAATTTAAAAAAATTCTATAATAAAATTCAGAAATAAATTATGACATGCACAGCTTTAGAGTTCTTTCAAAGCAGGGAGGAAATGTCATTGGATTCTGTCCTGTGTTCATTTTCAAAATGGATTCATTTCAATTAATCCTCAATATTTGAAACCGTTTTTTTTGTTTTTTTTCCATTTTCATCAAATTATGAGTCACTCAAAGACAAAACTGGAATAATCAAACTGTTAGTATCAGGTCCATGAAATCATCTCATCACCATCTTATAAAACTGCCTTGCGTTCTTATTATCAGTATATTTTTTTACAACTGTACTTTTATAACGCTGTCGCTGACATTAATTATAACTCTTTGATTATCTTTGATTGAATGATTAATTTTTTTATGACTTCCAGATTCTGTACAGCTATTATCTGTCTGTAATTCTTCATTAAATGTTTTGTCTTATTGTGTTTATAATAGATTTTGATGGTGGTCCATTGTGTTTGTTAAGGACCCTCTTGAAAACAAGGGAATTCCTGATTAATTAACCCTTTAACGTCCTCACCAAGATAAAACAAATGGGAAAAGGATTTCTTTTATATCTTTTATTTCTATGGGACACTTTTTTAATTTCACATCTTAGACACTCTAAATTTACCATAAAACGACAAATCATTTGGTCAGGCATTTTTTTTAAAAACAGTAAAAATAAAACCAGACCTATAAAATTATTTCATGTAGAAATTTGGTATTTCCTGGAAAATATTCAGCTTTTTAATCAGAATGGCTCAACCTTTAGGCAAATCATGTTTTTCTAAAACTATTTGACCCTTATTTGACCTTTTCTTGTCGTATGAAGTTGCATAATTCTGTTTGGTAAGTCCTCATGTGCTTTGATATAACAAAAAACAAACTATGTTTACGTACTATATTACGTTATATGAATATAACGTATGGATTTTTACTTATCTGTCTATTTGCTGAACAAAATGGAAGGAATAGTTATGCATTAACCAACTGTGTTTTATGGAAGTGGAGAACAGCCATGGAGGAATATTTTATTTCTGGCCGTTATTTTTTTACAACGGGATGATTATTCAGTTTTTTCACGAGAAAACAAGCCGCCATTTTGCCGTTGCCGTGGCGACATCGCAAGCACACCTTTGAAGATCAACAAAGCGCCAACAATATGAGAGAAGCTGTGGGTGGAAAAATGTATGCAGGTTTCTCAATTAATGTGGGACTTATTGCCAGCCTCTAAATCTACCAACGACTCCAACAAACTTTCTGAGCATCTCTCAAATACCCTATAACCGCTGCAGTCTCTGTCACTGCTCACTTCAGCGTCTCTGTTCAGCACACAGAGCCTCCAGTTCCACCCCCAAGAGAACATTAGAGGAATGAAAAGAACTCTTGAAACTGAGCCCCAATCTCCACCCTGGAGAAAGATCAAAGGAGAACTAGGATCCAAGGCCTCAATAGCCTCATTGTGACATCACTGCTCCAGAAAGCATATCATCAAATTGTATTTCATTTTAAATGCAGCGAAACTTGTAACGTCATCTAAATCACCATTTAATCACCTCTAAGATATTCCAGAATTTGCCTCTGGGTAACATTTCATGCAAATCAATTCAGCAGTTCTGCCATCATCCTGCACACGAAATAACAAACAAACAAAACAAACAGGCAAACAAACAAACAAACAAACACACAGGAGTGAAAACATAACCTCCTCGGTGAAGTATAATGACTAACATACACAGTACCCAAAGCAACAGCAATCTAGTTGTATGATACTTGCTTTCAGAAAACTTTTATCCACCTATGAAATATCGCACACATCAACTTCAGTTGTCGCCATGGCGACATGTACACACACACAGCGGTCAAAAAGCAGCTATAAAAACAGTTTCTAACAGTGTTGAACCTCGATGGAGATTGAATCTGATGCTTTTGTCAATAATGGAAACTCCTTAGACAAGTATTATTTGTCGTATTCATGATGTTGAATGAGGTTTGATTTTGGGTCACATGACCCGGAAGTTAAGCAAAGCGTAAAGAAATATTGAGAAACAGCAGATGATAATCATTGCAAATCAGTTATTTCACCAATGAGACTCCGGGACTCTGATGAACATTCGGAAAATAACAATAAATGTCTTATTTTCATTAACGTGAGAAAACACACTCTTGTCATAACGAGTTAATTATCACAAGATAAATGGCCATAATAATTATTTACCACCAGGGCTGTTTTCGGCTTCCATCGTTTCGACTGAACATCTTTAAATAGATATTTAAAAACATAAATATATATAGAGAGAAAGTTAATCTCTTTAATTATATGCCATTATGATGTATAGAAACAGTAAATAATAATGATACAGCCCCCCACTGTTTCAGGGACTCTTTGAAATAAAGCTGTTTGTAATCAGTTAGATGTTCGTGAGGGAGGATATCCCACGCAAATCAAAACTTCACATCAACTCATTCCTTCTATTGAGAAAACGGAGTTATCCGTAATACACAACGTACTCGGTAAAAGTACATCTGCTGACTGTTACATTTACTCGAGGTACTTTGTACGAGATAATGTCACATAAACGGGATTACATCGAATGATTGTCAAAAAACTTTGACAAGATCAAAGTTAGCATGAACCAACTAACTGCCATCTTTTTTTTTTGTTCCACCTCATTGCAATTATTATTCAAATTTAAAGTTCTATTCCTGTTCAAATTCTGCTCTGTAAAAGTATTTCTATAAATGAGTTTATTTGAGCACTTTAGGCTGTTCTGTTGGGCTAACTTCATCCCTTTGGCTTAGATAAACTCGGTTTAGTCGGTTAATTTTACGACTGTAAAATAAGTCGGACCAACAGGATGAAATAAGGCGGACCTAATCCAAGTAACTGAGTGGAATCAATACCAATACATTATAACGGCCCGACCCGAGTGCATTGAGTTAGAGCAACATGATTGCTGATGAAACCCAAACGGAAATATTAAGCGTGAACTCTTCGCCTTCATGTGAAAGTTAGATTACGATCATTTAATGAACTCTAAGAAGAAGAAAAAAAACAACCTCTGTGGTAAATCCAAATGATCCATTTGGATTTTTCTCGCTCAGTATTTGCAAACCAGAGCCCATTTTTTTTCCTCTGGTTATCACGGGGTTGGGTCGCTCCTGACCAGAACTCCCCCCGGGGAACCAGCCAAATCAATACAACCATTTCTGAAAGCATCGGTAGCTGAATGCTGGAGAAATCTCAAGTTCTGGGTCTAAATCTGGATTTATTTTCCAACATCCAAAATAAAGATTGTTGAATTAAAAAGAAAAAAGCCACATTGAGAAACGTAAAGTCTTTCGCGTTATGGTACAATTATAGCATTAGATTGACGACATAGTTGAAGATTTCCCTCCAAGCAGGTAGGTTGGTGTCGGTGAGCTCCCAGCAGCCCCGTGTGCTCCATCCATTTCACCTGAGGATCAGCACAAAGCTTTCCAAAACACACAGAACAAAGGCGGCGCTTCTAGCGGGCATGATCTGTTCCACGTGTCGAGGCCGGGCCCACGCTCCGCGAGGCCGCCCCCACACGGGGAGCCAAACAGCAGGGAGGGCTCTGGGAATAGTGGGGGGCCTGGGACGCATCCTAGAGACTGACCCCGCACCAAATATCTGCACAGCCAGCCCGGGGTATAGAATATCCCCCCCACTCACCAAGCTAATCCTGGGTTCTGATTTAAGTCCTCCCCTCACCGTGTGTGTAAAGTAGTTTGGAGATAAGGCAGCCGAGTCTTTTGTGTTTATTTTTAGAAATTTTGAGGCGGCTTTGGAGGCCGAATTTAGTTTATCAAAGACTTTGGTACCATTACCTGTTCCAAATCAGAAACAGAACCCTAACCTTCACGCACGTGTCGGCACTTTCAACGTGAGTTGTGTAGTAACGCTATTAAAGGCACAGAGGCTTCTACTAAAAATGGCTAAACGTTTGACCCAAGCGCTTTAACCAAACTAACAGTTTAAGCACCAGTAGCGTTTTTTCCCAGCCGGCAAAATGGAGGGATATTCTACTTAACCCTTTAAGTCAATTTTGATATTTTTAATTTACTATTAATGACACATTGTTTGGTCCAACATAATAGATCACACTCATAATATTATTTCACGACGAAATTTTTGTATTTCATGAATAAAAGTCCATTTCAGTCGGATAGATTCAAGGTTTTTAAGGTAAAGCATGTTTTTAGGAAACTATTTGACCCTATTATTGAAAACTTTTGTTGTATCTAGTGACATAAAAAGTCCTCGCATGCTTTTATATGCAACATAAAATCTATTTATCGAGTAGGACTTTCTCAAAAACCACGATAAAAGCCTCTTCCTCGGTGGCCCCTTTGACCCTTGGTGTCCCCCACGGCTCCATCCTAGGCCCCTTTCTCTTTAACTTATAGATTCTGCCAAAGGGTTTTATTATAAACAGGTTCTGTTACATTTTTCAAAGAGAAATAGTGACTCAAAATGTACGTTGAAGGGTTAACTGGTTTGGTCTGCACACGTTATCGCAATATTCTTGCGTCCCTGTAATAACATTTTATGACACTGTCCCAGCGAGAGGGGAGTGTCGCATTACAAAAGGTTATAGAGTAGTTCATAGAGTATTTAGGAAGTCTTTACAGGTTTGGCAAACTAGGTGAACCTTCATCATCCTCGCTCACGTACGCACGCCATTTGGTTTTTACTGTCATTCATTCACTTTGACCATAAAACGACTTCGTTGTTATAATCCCCCATGTCACCCGAGTCGCCCTTTTCCTTTAAAATAGTGACTTTTTTTGATGATGTTAAACGCCGGCAATTAAATGCCTTTCCAAAATTTGTCGATGATTTCATTGGATTCTAGAAAAAAAACGAATCAATATTTCATTTTTCCCTGAACATTTTCCCATTTCGCTGAGGGAGTCGGAGGTCAAACAAAGAGTCTCTCTTTTCCGCAGAGGACAAACAACGGTCCGCCTGCTCAGCCGGACGCCGCTCGCCGCCGCTCCTGCTGCACCTCGTGGAGATCATTCTCAAATCATCATCATCGTGATCCAATTTGGCCTCGTTAACGTGGACAGGGCTCTCCTTCTCTTAGATTCCTGGACTTGTTTAGTGGGATCATCTGCTTTTCGGCGCGTCAGTGGCATCTTTGTCACTCAAACTCCTGAGCTCTGCTTCTCATGACAGAAGGGTCATTTTTCTCAGAGAGGAGGTTTTTTTGTTTTTTCTCTTTTTCTGCCTGTTTCCTGTCAGAGGAGAAATTCATGGCACTCTGTCCCCGGCCCGACCTTGTGGCTCCCCTCCCCTTTCCTCCCCTCCCCTCCCCTCCCCTCTCTGAGCAGCCGACCGGTGGACTGAGTACGGGCTGAATAAGCAGCAGCGTAAAAAAAAAAAATGGACAAGCATGAGGATCTGAGTGACTGGGTCAGAACATCTCCAGAACCGCAGGTCTTTTTGGGTGCTCCAGGTCTGCAAGGGTTAGTAGGAGCACCAAACTGTTCTAAGGAAGGACAACAGGTGAAGTGGCGACCGGGTCAAGTAGTTTAACTTTAACTTCCGAAATACTCAAAAGTAAAAAAGATTTTTCCATTTCTACACTGGAAAAAATGTCCCATCAAAAATAAGTTAAAAAAAATGATGAATAGGGTGTTTTTAGGTCGTAATAAGTAATAATAAGCTGATAAATGCAAATTTGAACTATATTTTACCAATATTAGGAGGTTTGTGTCTCAGAGTTTACCAGTTACACTTAAAAAAATTGCTTTCTTTGTTTTCATTGGAATATCGCATTATTGCACATTTCTTCTTGTTTGTTTTTTTAATCCTCTCTCCTTAACCACCTCATTAATTCCCCATGTAGGGATTGATAACGTTTCTATCTATTTAGTGGTGACACTCTTGTAGATTTGAGAACATAATGATTTTGAAATAAGATTAGAGATAAATAATTTAAGCATTTTAAGTTGGAATGTCTATTTAAGTTCGCTGGAAATACTCATTTTGAGCATTTGAGATATTTTCAAGACTCTAAAAGAAAGTCCCTAAATCTCAGCCAAATGGTAATTGTTCAGCGATTGTGTCTTATATCCGGCGCAATAAGATATTTTGACTAGAGTTGAACCTCATCGCCTACCAAAACAATATTAAAACAAGGAAATAGGAATATTTGAACTTATGTGAACTCCATTAACGTGAAGAAATATTCTTAAGATAAATTACCATTATGTTAAACCCAATTAAGAAAAAAATAAAGATGACAGGCTCCGTTATTTTTTGTACACCTCGTACAAAAAGTAGTCAAGTGAAGTACAGATATTCAAAAGAATGTACTTAAGTACAGTAACGTGAGGTTTGTACTTCCCGCCTCTGAGCCACTGTAGCACAAATAGCAGAAAAAAGTACATGCTGGTTCGGATGGAAAGGTGTCAGAACACAAGTGGTTGTAATGATATGGCTTATGAGTGTATGTATTTATGTGTCATAGTGAGAGGACGTAAGTCAGTGAGACAAACAATCTTCTCGAATGAGAAGGTCGAATGGAGTGTTCTGCACAGTTTTATGAACGTTGTCAGATTTCCTCTCTGGGTTTGAAAGTAAAAATGTTAAAAACTGCCGGTTCACTCACTTCCATGACTCACAGCGCTTCTATGAGGGTAATTGTTCTCGGTGCAAGGACGGGCTGCTGGACCGCTGTTGGCCCACAGTCTGCTGGTGTGATGGAGACACTCTGTGAATCCTGGGTCAGCCTGCACGCAGCACACACAGAAACACACACACACACACAGAAACACACACACACACACAGAAACACACACACACACACACACAGAATGAGGCCAAGCTCCACGCGTCTCACGCAAGCAGGGCAGCGTTTTGAAAAACATTCAGCAGGCAGCGTCTGTGGAGTCTGAACATATCTATGCAGCAGGAGGAAGAGGGAGGCTCCCCCCCGTGCCAGTGATCATAACTCAAAGTGCTGCGTAATGGCACAGCGAGACCTAAAGCTCCTGACATCAAAGACCTCGCCGGCATCAGTATCGTTCTTCAGCCCAGGCAAACTTCCCCGAAGTGACACCGAGATTTCTGCAAGTAAAATGAAGAAATTGCTGCCAGTTGATCCAATTGAGAGTGTCACTGTGGAACTAAACCTCAGACTCCCCCCGCATCCAGCCCCCACCCGCCCCCCCGGCCTCCTCTAAATGGAAGCTGATGAGGCAGGCTCCAGGGGAGGGAGCCTGCAGCGTGGGACACGACTCTGACTGCTGAATGTAAATACTGCGTACCCTCGCATACTTGTCGCCGCCACGCGGAAAAAAAAAAAGAGATTCAAATTAAGATTCGCTGTCATTCTGTGAGGTGAATGACGCACAAGGGGAAAACATATGTGTGTGTGTGTGTGTGGGGGGGTGGGGGGTGGGGGGGGGGGGGGTGTTCTCACCACGAGGTGCACTCTGCCCCCATTCAGAATGTCTGCGCTGATCTCTGGTAAGAAATGCACACTGAGGATGAGACGAAGAATACATTCATGTTAGCATGTTGCTAATCAATTTAGCATCTTGGATGTCAGTTATACGCAGTTACCTCGGATAAATCGTAGAATAAACACAGATGCCGTGTATGATCGTTTTAATCATATTGATATTTATTATATATATATATATATATATATATATGTGTATACCCTTTGTTTATATGTTGTACACGTATATGTTTATATTGTCTTTAATATAACCGTTAATCCATAAGCGTGTCTTGATGGACAAAGCCAACGTAGAACATATAATGAAGTGATCAGAGCTTACTATGTTTTATTTAACATCACATTAGCATACAACTGGTTTAAGAAACACATGTGCACACGGACGACGGAGAGTACGTTCATTTTATCGAGTCAGAACACATACACAATGCCGACCAACATTACTTCCGCTGTTATCCTACAAAATAAGAGCACTTAAAATACACTAAGCTGCAAAACGGAAATACAAGCATACGTTTATGCCATAAACTGAGAAAGCAGGCTTCAGGTTAAAGTAGGAATCTTATTCTAACAGCGTTTGCTCGTAGGTATGGGATCGTCATCAGCAGGATGACTGATTCTATTCCAATGCATTTTTGTCTGGTGAAGTTTTATCACATAGTAACCACTTTTGTTAAACACTCAAAAGTTGACACCAAAGCGGCAGAATTTTGGTGATGCTTTTTCCCAACGCATTAAGAAAAAAAGGATCTTGCACAAATTATTTGTATTCTATCAGCTGCTTAGGACCTTGTGGTCAATTTAATTTACAATTTCCTCAAATTTCCGCAGATGATATCTGATTATTCATGTATTTGGATTATTTGATGGGAGACCCAAATCGACTCATGTGAAAACATATATTAATCATCGCAGTCATCACAAATGTAAAATATGACATACATTCACTTAAGCCAAACAACAATATTGTATTAGTAAAGAAAACTACATAAAAACCTTGGTTAACTTATCATGTCTCAGATTTTCTATCAAAAACTACAATTCCCATGTGCGTGGCATCCTAACAATATAGTTTCCCTGTAAATACGTTTTTAAGTTGTTTTTTTCTTCTAATAACATGGTAAATAAAGGCCGTCCAAGATGTTTAATGAATAAATGTAAGAAATAAAATATGCAGATAAAACATTTCTCCGTGGTTTCATCGTTTGAGTGGTGAGGACGTTAATTAGGGGCCTCACCTCTCTCTCCCCGGGTCGGAGTGATTATTGGCCCGGGTGTGCAGCGGCTGCTGGGGTCGCTCTTCTTTCGCTCGCTCCATCCTCTTCGCCCGCTGAGCGACCTGCTCCGCCTCGCCAACTGTAACCAGCATGAAAAAATAAAAAAAGAAACGTCTCAGGCTCGTTATTTCTCTTTACCCCCGACATCTCTTCGTCAGCCGAGTAACATTCTTGCTGATGGCGGTAGCAGAGTACGATCTAATCAGTCAAGGTCGTAGTGAAGGTCGTGGTCGTCCCTCTAAATTGCAGTTCTAGTTAAATGAAGTACACACTTAACAAATAAACAGCTCGTGTGTCTGATCCGCAGCAGCGTTTGACATGTTTCACTGCATTTACAGCCGGCTAGGGTTTCCAGCACTGAGAGAAAATCAGCGGTGAAAGCTGGCTGTATTTACGTTTGGGCTTAAGTTGGTGTATTTGTTTGGAGGATTCAGCGGAATTACTATAATGCCTCTAAAGTTGGAGAGGGAAGCACCAGGAGAGGGTTCCTTTTTTGTTCCGACAATTGTTCGGGGCGGGGGGGGTGGGGTGGCTCGTGAAAATTGAATCCAAGCAGCGCTCCCGATAGTTTGCTGATTTACGACTTACGCTGAAATCCCATAATAAGATCGTAATTCAAAGTAAACATTTATGTTGTGCTGACACTAATGCTGCCATGGATGGGTGTGAACTGATAATGGATGTTGACAGGCCAATGCTGGAACTAATGATGCATTTATTTAAGCCATTTACCTTCTTTTGCTGCGCTGTAAAACGTAAGGGCGGGAGGAGGAGGGGAGGGGGGGGGGCTTTACAGTTTTCATGGGTTAATTGAAAACCCTCACTTAAAATGGCAAGTGATAGATGCTTCCCCCCGGGGCAGCAAAGGCCAGGAAATGGCTACTCGCACTTTCCACAGCTAAAAATACAGAGAGAGAGAGAGAGAGAGAGAGAGAGAGAGAGAGAGAGAGAGAGCGAGAGAGCGATAGAGAGAGAGAGAGAGAGAGAATGGTGACGGTCCATCGAGACCTAAACACAATATCATTTCTTATAACGTCTACTTGTTCATGATCTTCACGCCCCTATGTGATCCAAACAGGGGCTTCGTAGAGTTTACGAGCATGTCTTCCACCTCACTTGCTCTAAGAACAGAATATTACCTTCCGGAGGTGATGTCGTGCACAAACTGTGTGTGTGTGTGCGCCGTGATATAAGCTGAACACCATGAAAAAAGGTCAGATTTTTGTTGCACTCTGGTAGCAAAGAGAGACTCTCCTTTCATTTATTCCCCTCTGAGGCCTCCACTAAAGTCCCCCCCACTGACTCCCTCTAACCTGAATCCCCCTCCCAGTTCTCCTCCAGGACATCAGGAGGGGGTCTGTAGGAGTCACGCCTGTTAAGAGGGGCTCTTAAGAGCATTAAGTGATCTTGTCTGTTCCGAGGAGAGTCTTTAGCCTGCAGCAAACATGCTCGGAGGACAAGATGCTGCCGCTCTGTTTAGTTTGGAAGGGAGAATGATCCAGACAACTCAAGGTCAGGGGTTGGATCAGAACCAGTGCAGACCCCAAAAACACATGAAATGGTATCTGGTCTGATGACCCTCTGTTGTTGTGGGTGAGAACCCCGATCGGTTGTTCTGTGCCAAAAACAGCAACTTCAGAAAGAACCGCAAACAGTCACATGGTAAAAATGATTATTATTACCGTCATTATGACCTCCGTCGAAGGGGTTAGGTTTACACTCATGTGCATTTGTTTGTTTGTTTGTTTGTTTGTGAGTAGGATTACATTACATTGTTTGTTTCGCAGCATTTAGAATCTAATAAAATAATACGCCATTTGGAGTAGTTACCTAACAATGTGGCTATCGCCGCCTTGATTCCTTTGATGTTTCCTCGGGTTTGAGCTGGATCCTCCGTTTCAAGAGTTCCTTTAATGTTCCTTTTGGGGGGTGGAGGTGGGGGCTCGGCGGGCTGAACAGAGACGCTGAAAGTGACTCCGGCAAACCGGCAAATACAGTGAACCACAAAATTAGCCTGATACCGATTTGGATATCTTAAATGTATATATAGATCGATGCTGATTACCTGATAAAAAAAATAAACGTGTGTTTCTGTTATTTTTAATAGCTGAATCACCCAGTTTAGATATTAGGTTATAGATTTGTTAGAAATTAAACAAAATCTCTTTCTGTCTTTGCATATTTAATCCTTTTGTATATATGCAAGTGTCGCTACGTGTGAAGTAGCAGGGTCCAAATGTTGAGAAAAGTAGGTGTTATTGGATCAGCGCATTGACTCATGTGCTCACTGATAATCAAAAGGCTGCTTAAGGTTCCATTAGAGGTATTTCGGAGAACATGTTTACAGTAAACAACTCCAAACGTGGGTAAATTACATTAGCGTGACATGTCCACTAACCACATTTAAAGGCAAAAGCATCGCCTGACTCGAAGGGGAGGCAAAATGTCTGCCATTATAAATCTTTCATATGCACCGTTATGGGCTGGATTGGACAAAATGTTTCTTTACAAACACATTCAGGAGCTTTATGGAGAATTAATCCAAGCAGCTTGAGACAGAAGTCTGTTTTCCCTTATTTCAACTACTTTATCCTCAGTTTTTTTGTCGTTCAACCACATTCTCAGTATGTGCAACATGGATAAATGTTAATTAATGCTTTTACTTATAGCAATAATAGTAATGTAATACAACAATTACATCAAAGCATACCAACAAAATATCAAAAACAACAAAATGACAGCAGTATTTTGTGTATTTACACAGTATATCCGCAATTAATACAGGAAATATACTGTATAATGCTAATTGCTATTATATAAACTATAAACTAGGTTTAAAAAAAGTCAAATAAGATTTGTATTTTATGTAATAACCATTAAATGTTGACTTTTCCTCTAAATAGGTTCTAAATTAGCCTTTTTTTTTTTTTTCTAAATCCAAAATGGAGTGGGGAAACGATCCTTCAAACCTTTTGTCAGCTCTGCAGCAAACCTTCTGACATGATATGGAAAAGAAAAGCTAGATGTGTTCTAAAGAATGTGAAACCTTAGACTCTGACTCTGACAGACCTGAAAGTTTCCCCATCAGACTTTAGGAAGGCTAAGGTAAACGTTAACCCTTACCTTCGGTTCGTATGGGATCAAGAAAGCAGCTTTGAGAAAATCTTCTTTTCATGACATATTGCGGAGCAGGAAGAAGAGTCAGAGTGTGTTTGAAATCAGAACTCTAGTTTCTAGTTGGGTGGCTCTGTCTTTGTCTTTGTCTCTGTCTCTGCGTCTCAAACATGCTCTTGAGCTCTGAGACCACGAAAAATCGTAACGTACAGGAAGACTCGGCAACAGTTTGATATCAGGTTCGTTTGGATGGCAGATGATAAACAACATGATTTCATTTCAGCTGGACTTTGTAGATGACTTGAAGTGTGAAATCGAGTTAAGTGCACAAGACGTAGGGGTTCCAGGCTTCAATAAAAACACGTTCCCTCGTGTCCCTGTGACATGGGGACGGATGTTTGGTGGGGTTGGATCTCATTCTGGACGGGAGGAGGAGGTTGGAAGAGTGTGTTTGTGCTGGCTGGGGGGTTGCGGGGGTTTGAATGGAAGGAGTTGTTGGAACGTTAGAGGAGAAAAACTGCTCGGAGGCTTTAACATCTGCAGCGCACAGATACTTGACAATACACACAATATATATATATATATATATATATTTAAAAAAAATGTGTTTCTATATTTTTTTGCCTTAAAAAGAAAGCTCTTGTGGCTCTGCTCCATTCTCTCCCTCTCTATCTCCCTCTCTGGATATGTAAGCCGATACCCATTTCAAGTGGGTTACTCATGTCCAGCACATCCACACAAAGAGCCCGGATAAAATAAACACGCCGCGTCGGATATCTTGGAAAGAATCTGTCATGGGTTTGAGGCTAATCACCTCCAGAAGGGGCTTGACTCGAAGCCTGAAACGTTAGCCCCTGTCGGGGAGCGCTGGTTGGGCTGGGCTGGGCTGGCTAGGCCCCGGGCACTGGGGTTGGTTCCGGATAAGGGGGAGCCTTCCACAGGTCAGGACCAGGGGTGCAAAAGGGGAGGCCTGCTCGGGCCGGTTTACATGAAACTGGGATCCATGAGTTACTTTGAAACATGCCAACTCTGACGCCGCCGTCGCCTGCTGTCGCAAAAGCCGACCCCGTAAAAAAGACAGCAGGAGGCGTCCCCTCCACAACGGAAGGGGTTAAGGTTTTGCGTTTCACAAGATCCTCCTCGATTGGGATCAGAACACAGACTGAGGACATGAGGTATTGAGTAGCGAGGGAAGGGGGTTGATGTCCCTACCGGTGACCCCTGTCCTTTTATCAGCTGATGTAGCTGCTTTCGCCGCGTTGCTCAAGAAAACACCAGCCCTGACTGATGAATTACTAAGAAAGATAAGAAGACACAACTGCAAATATTGTTGTAATGTAATCGCCGGTTGGGATAGAGTCCTGACACTGACAGTTGGCTGACAGCTTATCCGCGGCTGTGTTGTGCTTTGACGCAATTCCAGCGTCCGTAACAGGATTCACCTGAATCTCATGCTTCTTTCATTAAAACTCACTTCTCCGTCTTACAAATACATCATCAGACGGAAGACAAAAAGAAACGTCCGTCTAGCAAACGCTGACGTTACAGGCCTTGTGCGTTTGCCAATTTACTGGATGCTGACGAGAATTAGATAACAAAAGCTTCGCAAATCCCTGGAAAAGACTCAAAAGTGGTCCCTTGTTTCTTCGCTGCTCGGCAATTAATTCGATTTATGGAAAATAAGGGAACTCCTTCGAAACTAGTCTGCAAACAAATTACTAAAGCGGTCCACCCAGAAGAGATAAAGCCGAATGAAAAACATCCCCAAGTTGAAGGAACAATTTGTTCTACTTAAGCATACATGTGCTATTCCTCCACAGATAATGGAGGTGTGTGTCACGCTCAAGGCAGCGCTGGAGGGAGAGAGAGGTCACTCCACTGCCGGTTGGCAAACACCGTCCGGTCGGCGTCCGTCCGACTGTTGGATGACCGCGATCGGTGCGCCTTCTGGATGTGAGGCCTTGACCCTTGTGGGTGGAGCTGGGGGGGTGGTGGGGCGCAGAGGAAAGATGGAGACAGGCCCTTCTGAAAAAAAGGCCAACTTTCCCCATCCTCCCCTCAAGCTCTTGCCTCGCTTTTGAGTCTGGCCGTGACCGTCTCAATGTGAAATCATCCGACCCAGGGGAACGAGCAGGAGGCCGCAGAAGACAAAGACGGAGGGAGAATTTCCCCCATTTAATAAGTTACTTTACATCATGCTTACATCGTTATTGTGTAAACTCATCCGAGCTTTGTTTTACTGTCAAGAACTAAAAAAACTAAAAGAAAAAAACACTTAGAGGAGGCAAACCTCCGCCAAGGCACAGCGGTGTCCTCTGTTTAGGAAGAATTCATGCATTCTCCATTAATGTCTAATTTATTGCCCACCTCTAAATCCAACAAACCTTCACAGTCGCTCTTGGGTCCTTGAGCAAACCCTGAAATCCAATCTGCTCCCCAGGGTCTGCAGATCGCTGCCCACCGCTCCTCGGGGATTGGTTTAATTGCAGTAGATCTATTCTGCTTGTATGATTGTACTGTATCTGACAAATAAAGGCTTCTTCTTCCTCTAAAATACTCTGTAGCCAGTCGTCTCCTGCGCCTTCCACTTCAGCGTCTCTGTTAAGCCCACTTAGCCTCCAGCTCTACCCCCAACGGATCATCAAAGAAATCAAAAGGAACTCTTGAAACTGTGTCCCAAACTCCACCCCCAACAAAACATCAAAAGAATCAAAGGAATAAAAAATAACAGCCACATTATGACATCACTACTCTAAGCTGCATATTATTTATATTATTTTTTATCATTTTAAATGCTGTGAAAAGTGTAACGTTGTTACATTTTAATCACCTCTAGGATATACCAGTACCTTACTCTGGTTAAGAATTCATGCAAATCCACACTGTGGTTTCTCAACAACTGCTCACACACAAACAAACATACAGGAAACGGACAAACGGAAACATAACCTCCTTGGCGGATGAAATGAAACTGACTTGAATTGATGAAGATTTCAGGAAGGTCAAGCGGTTCCCTTGTGCAATTTTGTGCATTTTGTTTTCAAAATAGTGTTACATGCACTGTGTGGAAAATGGCAAGAGAAACTAAAGAGGGATCTTGGAGCTGTCGAGTATTTTGCTTCCTCCAGTACCGGATCGTCAAGCGGAACAAAACAAGAAATAAATGCGATCAAAATAACCTGGCGCCATAGCATGGAGCATGTCTCAGGTCGTACCTTTTATATAATTCCGGTTGGGTGGCACCTTCCTGTCCCGTGCTTCCACTCTAGCCGAGTGGTTTCTGTAGAGGGTAGGATGGACGGAGGGATCTGGGAAGAGTACGAGAAAAAGGGTCAAAAAAGGACACGGTAGGCCTAAAACGCAGAAACAGGAAACCAAAACCTTAACATTCGGAAAATATTAGAGCACGGCTCTGGTTGCAGCGAGGCAGATGCCATTAGGAGTTAGCGTAGACATAGACCTGTGTGTCGCTGGAGCGAGATGACAAGACCCACGCTGTTGGAATCATGCACTCGCCATTATGATCAAAGGGCGGCGTCCCTCGACACGACTGCAGCACGATAAACATGACAGGACTACTGTTTCCTGGAGCAGAGCAGAGGTGAGGTCACCTTTTGCGCCGCGACCGCACTCAACCGCTACAATGAGTGGCGATGAAAATCACCACCGGAGGACTTGTCAAGAGGCTTCTTGGCAATCCTTATTTTACATTGCGTGCTCTCAGACACGGCCCAATAAGATGCGACAGGCGCCGGCTTCTGCTGTCTGTTATGGCTCGTTAGCGTACGCGAGGTGGAAAGGTCCACCGCTGTATTGAGGCACGGCTGATGAAACAAAGTCAAGAACGGAAAGAAGTAGAAGTGTGTGTGTGTGTGTGTGTGTGTGTGTGTGTGCGTGTGTGTGTGTGTGTGTGTGTGTGGATTCTTTTCCTTTGAGAAAATGGATTTTCTGTCATTTCCCTTCCAAAGTAAACCCCGGGAGGTTCTGACAATATCTGCTTCAACTATCTTATCTTTTCTATTTCTTGCTAAAAATCACAAAACTACGTTGGCCCAGAAGTAGAAAACCCACTTCAACTTAAAAAAATAACATGCAAAACATAAACAAACAACGAAAATATTTTTTTCATCCATTTGACAATACAGAAGCGCTGCAAAAGCCCAAACGCAACATGTTAAGAAAAACCACTTGCAAAAGCCACGACACAACATGTTGAGAAAAACCATCTGCAAAAGCCACAACACAACATGTTGGGAAACAATCTGGAAAAGCCACAAGATCTTGGGAAACCATCTGCAAAAGCCATAACACAACATTTTGGGGAAAACCATGTGAAAAAGCCCCAAAGCAACATGTTGGGAAAATCCAGCTGCAAAAGCCACAACACAACGGAAGCGCCCACGGAGGAAACTTAAAAGTGATGCACAGAGGTTTTTTGTTGTTTTTTTTAACACTTCGTTTAGTGAATAAAACAGATATAACACCAACATTTCATGATATTTTTGATTATGAGTTATATCTGTTTTATTCACGAAATGACGCATTTTAAAAGCTCGTCTGGGGTTGTAACACTTTTAACGGACCTTCACTAACGCTTCCGTCGTCTTGTGGCTTTTACAGATATTTTTTTCTCAATGTTTTGTTTTGTGGCGTCTGCAGCGCTCCTGAGTTGACAAATTGATGAAAGGGCTTTTCTTTATTTGCTTGTGTTTTCTTAAGTTTGCGTAAATAATAACCATACAATCGTACATGGAGTCACCTCTGTATTGGTTCTGGTGTTGCTTCTTTGACCTCATCTTCTGGGCTCTCTTGAGCATCAGAGAAGCTGTGTGGCTGTCGGTGAAGCCCCTTCAGACAAAATACAAAATAAAAATACCACAATATAACACACACACACACGAACACACACACATAGAGGGTGATGGACAACAGAGGAAGACAACTTACCATTCCTTCATAATCTTTTCTGATCTATCAGAGTGACCGCTGACCGTTGAGCCAGAGCCGGAGGTGGGGGAACATTTTCTAGAACCCGGAACAGATCATAGCACATCAGCCAAGGATAAATCCATTGAATTCATTTTACTTCACATATGACTAATCCCTCACGCTGCAAAAAGCTGTGAAAACAGTAGAAGAAATATTATCAGCCTTCAACCTAGAATGTATTTTACAATGTTTTGTCGGAATGCTGCATCAAGTGGATTCCGCCGTGACACAAATCTTCCTCTTCTTCTTCTTCGTGCTGCGTTATATTCATAAGTTGTGAAGGAGACACTCTGATTGTCGTTTCAAAGCTTTCTCAGTCTTAGTTCGAAGGCGTGTATTGATTTTAACGTTTTTTTCAAGCTTGGACGATTTGTTCAGTTTTCAATTTAAAAAAAATAAATAAAACTTTATTTATATTATGGTGTGTTAAGTATATGTTAAAAACTGTGCTTAAAATTAATCTCATTTCATTGCCTTCCACTTTGAGGGCATATTTAAGAACGAATACCATCCTTCACTTTGACTGTGACAATGTTAGCAGGAAGCCCGGCTATTTTATGACAAGATGTTTTGTCCAACATAATGAGAAAGTAAAAAAAAGTGTTTGGGGCCGCACTCAGACTCAGAGTGAAAACCTGGCCATAAACAGAGCAGCGCTGTGCAATAAATCCCAGTGACAGTCTTCACCGTGTTGAATGACTTAACTTTCAAACCTCTGACCACCTGACAAACGGCCGCATTAAGTGGTCCTGTCATAATGTCAGAACCAATTCATGCAACAATGGCTGCAGCCTCCTCTGAGATGGTCCGGCACATGCTTCAGTTTAGTGATACCTTAATGTGTTTCCTTTTACTGCGCAGCTCGTGTGGAAATTATATTCACAGTGCGTTATAATCAGAGTTGCATTGAAGAAATGATCACCGAACGGGTTTGGACCTCAAGCGAATGACAGCAAGTTCTAATGCGGTGGGTGGTCCTACCTGTTGGAGCTCAGTGGGTAAACTATCGGTTCTGCAGACACCCAGGCCTGCCTCAGGGTCCTCGTGAGTGATGGAGGAAGGACGTCCCGTGAGTCCTGAGAGGATTCAGAAAAGGATCCGGGTGGCTGAAATACAGACACAAATAATGTCGGAACCTTCTTAGACATCAGATCCACGAGTTCTCCAGGTGAAGCTCAAATTCACGGACGCAGAATGCTTCACGTAACTGAAGAATAGTTGGACATAAAATAGCGACAATTTGAGACATTCCCTCCAATCGACTGGTGAACCTAGATTCTGCGGAGAGGACGACAAACCTGCGGAGTCACCTTAAAATTACCTCTGCATCGGAAACTGAAAAAACAACAACATATTCAGTATGGATTGGTGAAATGAAATGCAGTAAATGCCATAAACTCCTGTCAAATTTAATCATTTCCATTAAAAAGTTTTTATTCACAGGCATCATTTCACATCTAAACATCATTACATCCGTTCTTAATCAACAATATCAACAAAAAAGAACTTTGAATAACCCTTGGGCTGATTTAGCCACTGTTTCTCCTCAGATCCGTTCCTGCAGCCAGGAGCAGCTACACCTCAGGGAACAGTCAGGTGTATGAATAGCATACAGGTGTGTGCTGGAGGACGTGAACGCACCTCGCCAGTTAATTAAAACGAGCGAGGTGCGTATAATAACAGTTATTATAGAATTTAAATATTGTCTCAGGGACTGGATATAATTGTTTTACGGGCCGGATTACTTCCTCACCGAAATCATCTGTGAGAAAGAGTGTGGACGTTCATCCCCACCTTTGATGTGTACCTCCGCCGCAGCAGCAGCTGCACCACATCAGCGGGCCAGAACCAGCTACCATGATGTACAGCGCTGAGCACGCTCCAAAGAAAAGATACAACGGGAGGTAAACTGGGGGGACGGCGGTCCACCAGTGTGAAAAATGACATCTGCTGGTGCAGAGCACTCTTCGGCCCTCCAGGAAATTATCTTGTTTTTCGAGACAATAAATTTAAAGATCAATCAGTGAGAGTGAGACAAACTCTGGAGGGGGGCGTTAACCGAGATGAGAGAGGGACAGCGCTAGAAAATAAGTCTTCCTCTGACATCACACAGGGGCTGGGAATTCCCAAATTTCACCAATCACTTACACTGTAATAATACCTGCCCCCCCCGGTCTGAAGAATATTATGGTATGTTCAGGGACAGATGCTTTACCTTCAGAGAGAGTGGGTGATCCGATTCAGGATAATAGGTGGGGTAGTCCTCAGAAAGGGGCAAAGTCCATTTTCCCTCCAGCGCGGCCTTTTGGGAGGTAAAAACATGTTTTAGACTCTTCATTTCGTAACAGGAACAGCTGATGTACGTGTAGTTGTGTGTGTGTGTGTGTGTTTGTGTATTTGTGTGTGTGTGTGTGCGTGAGGAAAGGTACACTGCGTGTGTGTGTCATGCATGTGTCTTTGCGTGTTAATAATAATAAATAATAATACATTTAATTTATAATGCACTTTACATTTGGATCAAATCTCAAAGCAGATAAATGCATCAATAAAAAATAAAATAATAACTATATAAAAACATGACAAAAAGCAGCAATGTTAATTAAAGTTATAGGTTCTACTAAAAAGGAAAGTTTTAAGTCCTTTTTTAAACGTGTGTTTGTGTGTGTGTGTGTGTGTATTTGTGTGTTTGTGTGTTACTGGGTTTGCGTGTGCGCGTGTGTGAAACTAAATGAAACACACTAAACTGCAGTAAGAACTGGTTACCGCCTCACATCATGGCTTAAATAGACCATTATCAGAAGCAGGAGGTTGGCTCACAGGTCTCACCAGTAGCACACTATGCCAAAATGTGTCTGGGCTCTAAAGCTACTTCTAAGGCTCTGAGACTCCCCAGATCCACGGAGCACAGTCAGACACATTTACTTACAAATAGACAAGACATAATGAACCCTCCCAGAGGTGGTCCATCCTTCGAATTCCTCCACGAAGATGGCGGAGACTTATTAAGGAAGAAACCAAAGATCCAAAGAAAACATCCAAGGAAACTGCAGGCTTCTCTCACCTCAATGAAGGTCAAAGGTCATGGCTCCACTATTTGCGGAACAAAAACGGCATCCATGGGAGATCGGGGAGGCGAAAGCCACCGTCAACTCAGAAGAACGCGAAGGCTGAACTGAATTCATCACAGCGATGAGTCTGAGCTTTCAGGAGAGCGTCAGATGGGCCGGTGAGTGGAAACTTGAACTGTTTAGAAGACAGCAGATCTCGGTACATCTGGCTTAAACCGGACGCAACACGGCGCTTGAGGACATTAGAGCTCAACTGGAAAAAATCCCGCGAGAAATATAAGTTAAAAAAGCTGAAGATAAAGTGTTTTAGCTTGTAATAAGTCAAAAAAAAAAAAATCATAAACAACAAGTGAAAATTCACTATTCAAATGTAAAATATAAATATAAAATTTTCCAAAAAACAGGACATCTTGCATTATCTGGGAATTTTCGTTTAATTTATATTTTCCTACAGGTAGTATTTATTTGAAGATGAAGATTAATCTCTTCATTCCAGCGTTTAACTTATTCTAAGTTTTGAGGTAATGACACTGTTAATTAAAGTTAAAGTTAAATATTAAAGCATTTTGAAATAAAATAACGTCTTTTAAGCTAGCTAGTAATAATTATATTTCAAATATTTGACTAAACTATGAACTAGAGTAAGATGTCTCCTCGAGTCGTTTCATACGAGCCAAATTTGGACAAAATCGGGCCAACGGTTGAAGACGTTATCTCCGAAAGTTCAGAAGAAGGCTCCAGAAGCCGAAACGTTGTGAGTGAGTATTAAATATGAACTATTAGAGGAAAACATGAATTGTTTTAAAGATACATCTCCTCAACTCGATTCAGATGCAAACAATTTTGGACTGAATCGGAACAATGGTTGAGAAATAATGGCCCAAAACCTTTGGAGATAAAAGCTCCCCCTAGTGTCAGAAGTATACAACCAACCTTTCACAAAATCATACCAGTTCTTCAACGCAATAATGTCTATGGGTGTATGAAGGTGATCCATTAGATAGTCTTTGAGTTATGTCTGGAAGACAAGGTTTTTCATCTTTGAAAAAAGTGCTCCCCCTTGTGGGTAAAATATGAATTACTAGAATAAAACACAAGATAGATCTCCTCGATACAATTCATCTGCACCAGATTTGGACCGAAAACATGTGGAGATAAACCTCCCGCTAGTGTCAAAAATATAGAAACTGACCTTTCCCAAAATCCATCCAGTTCTTCCTCGCGCTAAAGTCTATGTGGGTATAAGATTTGAAGATAATCCATGAATTAGTTTGTGAGTTATCCCGCAAAAAAGGAAGACCTTTCTGTGTTGGGGACGGGGTGACTTCCTATAATTTGTCGACAACATGTCTTCTTCTATCTATCAAATCATTCGGAAGAAGAATGTCAGGTCATCAGTCTGACTTGAAGCCTAAGCACAACTGAATCCTGCAGCAAGAGGATGATCCAACTCTGATTGGCTGAGTTTGGAGTGGCCTGGAACCAGACTGAGCAGATGTGGCAAAACCTCAAAAGAGCAGTTAAGGGCACAGGGTGGGCAGTGACTGATATACCTCATCAACCACAAATTCATTCAAGTCCAACTCCTCGAAGATCTCGTCCTCTTCCGTATCCTGGCATGTGGCCGTCGCCAGGGCAGATGCCAGCCTCTTCCTCAGACTGAAGCCCCGCCAAAATGCCTAGAGGAACCAAAAGAAGAGAAGGTGCAGTAAAACCCCCATAAAATCAAGAAGCATACGTAAATAGTGTGTGTTATCCCATCAGGGAGATAAAACACGTTAAGCTCTGTTTTAATTGCTGAGTGCTCTACTGTCTGAACTTTGCTTGACTCCGGACTGAGACAAATGGAGCTTCTAAATCCCTCAATTCCCAAAGGGCTTTCACTTCAGGTTGAGCTAAGCAGGAATCCTAGAACTCTTACTCGCACACTTCTGTGGAATTTGATTAATCACACGGTAAGCCCCGCCCCCTCTCAACAAACACACACACACACACAGCATTCTACCATACTCCGACCCCCATTTCCAGCCTTAGAGAGCCCTTAAGGACTCATCAAACACTTTTTGTGTGTAGCGTGTTCTTTCAGAACAGCGTACACCCTCAAGCCTCCACGGCACGTATGAGACCCGAAGATGGATGAACCGGGGTGAAAAATATTCATTTTCAGATTTCCACCGTGTGAAAGTAACCCCAGCCTCCGACTGCAATGGGAAAAAAGGTCCTTAAACCAGTAGGCACATTTACGGATCACAGATTTACAGATTCTATGAAAACTTTTGCTAAAAAGATTAAATGACGAGTCGATGTTTGGACAAAACTATGCCGACATCTGCCGGCATCCAGCGTATTGAATATCTCAACGTTCTCCCTGTTTTGGGGAGGTGTAATCGGTGTAAACTGAAGTGGCTTTCTTGAACACACACAGAGTTTGAAAATTGCTCTGCCTTAATTATGACCTCCGGTCACCAGACTTAACCTCCTGCACAGTAAGTCAAAGGATGTCTAGTAATAGTTCTACCTGGATGACGGATGCAGCGTAATCTTGGCCAGCAGCTCTCCTGTTAACATCTGAAGGTCCTGACTCGGGCTTTCTTCCGTCTCCTCCTCCCTCCTCCCGACTCGGGCCGCTGATATTCGCACTCGTCTGTCTGCATCTCCTCCACCGCTGCGGCGCCCCGGCTGTGCAGCTGAAGGAAGGATAAACAGAAAAAAAATACATTTACAAAACACAGCGTGAAGAATACACATGAAGTCTTAGCACCTTCGTCCCATCAAAACATGAATTTACTCTTGAGTGGACGTCTGGGAGAGCAGGAGTCGGAGGGGGAGGGGGAGGGGGGGGGTTCCAGAACCACCCTTCATTTGATAGATGTACTTTCCTCCCCACGTTAACGATGAAACTGCATGTTAGAATGACTTACATCTTCAACATCTTCTTCTGTAAATCAAACAAAGGCGGCTCCGATGATGAGACAGAAACTAATGAGATGCTGAGCTTCTATAAAAAGAGTTTTAAAGAGCGGCTGGCTGCATTAAACAACAACAGAACACAGTTGAAGTGCGTAATGAAGTGTTTCTGGACACCCGTGTCACTGAAAAGCGTTGGATGGAGTGGATTCACACAAGCGGACTCTACTGACTGACCTTTGGAGGTCCAGAACTTGGTTGTTGGACGCAGGCGCCACTTCATCAGAGGTATTCATGCTCTTTGTTTCCAAGCAGTGAGCAGTACCATAGTTAGCTTTGCTACGTGTCGGTCCCGTCTTTGAGTCCAATGTCTGATGCTGAATATCTGCTAACAACTCCCCATCTTCATCACTCCAGTAGCGGCATGCAGTGCTGTTCCTGTTTGGAATAGCAGCAGGCGATTTTCTGTCGCTCTCTTTTTCTAAGCGTCTGTTGTCAGAAGTTGCACAGTCCATCTCAAGCGTTTCCTCAGGAGAAGTTTGGCCTGCAGCCAAGTGTTTTTCAGCCACAGTGGTGTCACCGTATTCATGGGAAAATCTCTGCTCCGTAGCCAGCTGCAGAACCTCTGAGGAGTGTCGGCACGCCGTCTTCATGGCATCCAGAGAAGATGATGCTTTACTGTCAACAACAAACACACACACACACACACACACACACACACACACACAGGATCAGGTATGGCAGATCATTCTTTTTATTTTCTGTGTTGATTTTTTCAATGTTCCATTACTGTTTTTAATGGGCTCCTTCTCCGGCCTCCGATTTACTTCCTCAGACCAGAAACGTGAAACACAACAGAGTTCGTAATCCTAATTTTGTTCTGATGTACGAAAGTGAATCATTTTTTTTATGTGTGTTTTTCCTCTGATGAACTGGATTAAATCTAAAGGAGCTTTAAAAAAGGAGAAGTCATCGTTACCATTACAGCGTCCGCCGCCGCTATCACGTTAAAAACGTTTGTTTTGACTTGATAACCCAGAAACTATTTAAAGGATCATTTTCAAATTTCATACCAGAATAGACTGGACTTTACTCTGATAGTTTAAATTTTACTCACTAGAAGGAGTTTTTTTTTTTCTTTTTTTTTTACAAAAAACTGTTTTACGGTCATAACTAAAAAAACTATTACATTAATAATTTTCATATTCTATAACACCCTATTGCGGGTATAGAATGTGGAAGAATGAGGAACTGGATTGAATTCACACACACTACTGTTAACAATCACATGAATGGTGCATTCACACACACTACTGTTAACAATCACATGAATGGTGCATTCACACACACTACTGTTAACAAT